>JAZHYW010004370.1:0-10879 GCA_037355805.1 Ixodes ricinus
CTCTGACGATACTAGGTAAAGTTTGGCGAGGTTTAGCAAGCTGTGACGTTTGACTTCTCAGAGATTTCTTAATGAACTTGATGTATCGAAAAGCTGAAGTTAATCTTTGTTGATTTTAATGATATAATTAATAATAATATTTTCTTTATAATTTTTATTTAAAGAAATACTAGACTCTAAACTTCATTTTGGTGCACACCATTAAATACAAAAAGTACGGTGTTTAAGTAAAAATGACAGTAATAATATTCAAAAGCTTGCCGGCTTCACAGAAGGTATACAACATTTTGTGAAGTATATAAGCTGTTATACAATTTTTATACTTTATAATTTTATATTTTACTCATAATTTATAATAATATTATTTGTTGCAAAATGACCATCTTGGGCTAAAGATAATTGAGCTACTTATAGTCCAAAAACAGTATTTTTAAAATCTAGATAATTTAAACCACTTTTCCTAAAAAATAAAACTTTTTTTTTTTTTATTTGAGATAGACATTCTAGTGGCCTATGGGGAATCGCGCCTACAAACTCGTAATATATTGGCTGTAAGGCTCCTATAAGCTTGAATCTGTTCCCATCTCCGTTCGTGGGAGCGTCATCAGGTTCCCTGGACGTCAGTATTATGCCTTGGTTATGACAAAATAGTTAATATAAATAATAGTCGTGTAATTAAAACCGCACGTATCAAATTGGGAAGGGTGTATTGTTGCGAGTCACCCATTATTTGACATAAAAGACACAGAAATAACAATATTCGAGCTTAACAAAGCCCATACTGCAATATATGAGAAATCGTTAATATTCCTAATACATCGCTATAACACCGCACTACAAAAAAAAAAAATCTGTTTTTGTAAAAAAAAAATTGAGCTTTCAAGTTTTCGAAATAATTTTTTAAATATATAATGCGCATTACACAACTGAAACACTATATCTAAATTATAATCGAAAGAGCCTCAGCCGAGCTTTTGATCACGTTGCTGTAATCAACAAAATATTGAGTAGATTAGAATAAACAGCTTGCCAAACAGCGTCCAATATTGTGAAAAATAGAGTTTTGACATTTTTTTATATTGTTTATTACAATATATTTCTTAAATGATTTAGCATATTAAGATTTATTGTATGAGTGTCACCAACACGTTATACTCTTGTAGCTTAAAGGGGCACTGACACACCAAAGGTCGTATTTTTGTTGTTGCCTAAAACGATGCAAGTTGTAATCATTAAAAAAAAATACAATGCGAAAAAAAAAAAACATTTTTGCGCGGGCACGCGCTTTTTTATTTTTGGTGTTTTTCTCTCCGGCTTCTCACCTCCTCGCTCCTTTTTTATTTTCGACCTAATCGATTACGAAATTTTGAAGCTTTGTAAGCGTCAATTCTATAATATTTAATAACGGCATTCGTGAACCGTGAAACACGTTTGTAACGCAATAGGCCTTATGCGAAATAGTTGCGGTCTGACAACACTGAGAGCGCCGCCATTTTGAGTTTGTCAATCGTCGGGAGAGAACACCGAAGCCGCCGAAGCACTGGAAGCATCGGAAACAACTCGTACGGGCAGTGTGCGATGGCAGGGCCGCGGTGTTTTCCGCCTTCCGACCATAGAATGTGGACAAGCAGCCTGACTAACTTGCCTCAGCTATCGGACGAAACTCTCGGGGGCCTTTGCGCCACGGCGACAACCTCGTCAAAGCAGCGAGGCAAGTCCTACGTCTTCGCTGTGGAAGCCTACACAGTGCCGTCTTCCGTGCGGACGAACATCTGCGATTCAAGGTACTGTGAACTGTGGCCTCTTTGTTTAACATCGTAAATAGGCGCGGTGCTTAATACCTTGTAATCAAAGAGTGGCGGCTGTAAGCGTACGTGTGTGTGACGAGCGCTCTGCGTGCATTTTGTAGCGCGCGCGGGCGTGGTGTTGGCGCGTTCACACCGGCGATGCGATCTAGTCGCGCGATAACTTTCATCGCAAAAGCGACCACCGCGGGAAAGAAAGCGACGCGATTTGAGCAGTCGCTACCTGACCCGACTTTTTGCGATGCGAACTAGTCGCGGAGCGGCTTTCGGAGCGAGTGTTTTCGAGAAGCGACTCGCCAACGAAGGCGTTGGACTCGCTCATCGCGCACGCCAGTGTGACCATCTAATTTGTTTGCGATGTCATCTAGTCGCATCGCGCGACTGCTTTCATCGCCGGTGTGTACGCGCCTGAGGTCTGACGCATGGGCCCGTGTTTCTTGCGACGCACTGACACACTAGTGACAGTTCTCGCATTGCAATTTGCTGTTTTCATCGCCTTTCTTCGTTTTTCTGGCGGCCGGCCAGCAGACGCCCTTACGTACTGGCACCAGCCTTTCTGCACACCCCCCCCCCTCGCACACACGCACAATCGCTCTAACTGTGCAAATAAAGACCGTTAAGAGCAATGCGAACATTGATGTTGTCTCGTATGCTTGTCTCTCTAGCGTTACAGCCCATGACAAAATGCTGTATGAGTGGGGAGGGGGAGAGGAGGCCCCAGCAAAATGGTAGATTTTGGGGGGAGGGAGAAGGGAAGCCGGGCCCCATGGGTTCCTCCCTGGCTACATGCCTGATGGTAGCATTGTTATTGGTAGAAAAGCAAAAAGAGAATTGTGTGCAGATTTTAAATTTTTTTTTTCTGTCATTGTTGCAGTTTTGGAATCGTCTATGGCCGAGCGGTGTGCTACCGGAGCCAGAAAAAAACTGGTCTGCCCTACAACGTCCTCCTGGCGTTCAAGGCTGACAGCGGTGAAGTTACAGAATCAAAATGTGCGTGCCCTGCTGGTGCAGGGGGTGCATGCAGCCATATACTTGCTGTTCTACGGCTGTTTATTTTGTTGAAGAAAGAGGGATTTCAAGAGGCACCGCCTGAGCTCTCATGCACGGAACTTCCCCAGCAATGGGGGCGCCCTCGCCGACAAGGCATCAAGCCGATGAGCGTCCAGGATGTAGACTGGAGGAGTTCTCGGGAGGGTGGCGTGGAGATGGCAATGCCAGTGCAGCTGTACGACGCACGAGCTGAGAAGCAGGAGGACGAGCAACTACTGCAGTCTTTTCACGCACTAGGAAGGGGCCTCGAGAACATTGGAAACTTTGACTTCGCGTCAGTTCTCCTAGCAGCACGAAGGCAGTCTGTGGAAACAAAACTCGGACCTGCCCCTGCCGGCTCTCCAATGTCCTACCAGCAAGCCCAACTACCGTCAGGCTTCACAACATGGATGTCGGACAACATTGTCATGGGAGCAGGCACCGTGAGCTTGGTTCCAGCACCGTCTCTCTTCGACAGAGCTTCACAGCCCACATTCCCTGGCGGGTTGAGCGCTCAAGAATTGAGCATATTGACAGTAAGTGTTGTCGATGCGGATGACATGCCACCGAGGCACAACAACAATGGCACAAGTAAATGCGTCTTACGTATAGTGCACAGTTCGTAAAGATAAACCACAGCCGGACTGAATGCACACTGTCTCTTACGGCCTGTGCAGTGCGGCGTGAAACCACCTTTAGTACTAATGCGGACTCTGTTAGCTATAACACGGCAGCCGTGGCTGATCCCTACCCCTGCACCACATAGCAGTTGCCCTCCGAAACACCGCAACTAGTCTGTGCGGCAGAATTGCCCTTCCAGGTTGTGACCACACATGGTCGCAACCTGTAGTGAGCATGCGCAGGTGGAACAATGTAGGGGTAGAGCTGCAGCGCCTCACGCAGAATGGCATGCATGCTTCTGCTATTGCGAAGATTGTATGAAAGCACAGGAATCCAGTCCGGCCGTAAACAAACAAACAAGTGCTGTAACACTTCACTAGCGTCGTATTGCATCAAGCACTGAACAACTTTAAAATTTGGGGTCAAAATCAGATTCCAAGTAGCGACGACCAGCGTAAACATCAAAGCAAGCGTCGCTTAACACCCATTGCCACTTGATGTGGGATTCGCATATTTTATTCCGTCCCGCTTCGCTTTGGCGGCAAGCAACAATGTAGCTGCACTGTGTACGACCGCTCCAAAGCCAGCCTGGTCACGTGCAACTGAATTTGCGCTTGATGCCTAAGCGAGACCAGCTGCAAAACACAAAGCTAAAATTTATCTTAAAGCCTGGAAAGACTTTGATGCACATTGATTTACTTCTTGTAGGGGTGGTAAAAAGCGTTCACAGTTTAAGAGTGAAAGGTTGTTTCAGCTATCAGTGGCAGCGAGTGTAAGGTGAGGTAAATTTGCGGGTTTACATGCCGAACCAGCGAATGGCATCTGGCATGCCCCAGTGGGAGACAGGGTTAATTTAGACCACCTGGCAATTTTTGACGGGCAACCCACCCCCAATCTGAGTTACATAGTGCCTTTTTGCAATAAGCATCGGTCAAGTTGCGAGCATCTCGGCCAATATTCAAACCCGCCGACTGGGGATCCATACGCTAGCGCTTTGCATCTGAGCCACCTAGGCGGCTAGTGCGGCAAGTGTGAAATGCTGTAACCAAAGAATGAGCCGTTAAACACTTGTATTGTCCTCTCATGGAATATTCTGTTTTTCGCAGGAAATCCAGCTTTCACCAGAGGAGGCGAGAGACCTGGAGCGTAATACCAGGCAGCAGCGACACAGTCAGCGCTGGAAAAAAGCACGGCTGAACAGACTAACTGCATCGCGTTTTGGATGTGTCATCACACGCAAAGAGTGGACGGAAAAGGGCCTCAAGAACCTAATTGAGCCAAAGGACCTGACACGCGTTCGTGCTGTTCAGTACGGGATAAGAAACGAAAGCATGGCCAAGGATCGGTATGCTGCTGTGATGAAGAACTATGGACACAATGTGTCAATTCAGCACAACGGCCTATTTGTAGATCCATCATGCCCCTGGCTAGGTGCAACGCCCGACGGACTAGTCTATGACCCAGAAGAGCTGTCGTACGGTATTCTAGAAGTCAAGTGCCCACATTCTCTCAAAGACAGTGAGCCAGACTATGCAAAGAAACAAAAGTTTTCTCTAGTTTTTGGAGAGAATGACAAGCCACGAGCTAGACAGAGACCACGATCACTATGCCCAGGTTGTGGGGCAGATGGCTTTGACTGGCTGCTTGTGGGGTGACTACGTTGCTTGCTCGGAGAAATGGATCGGCGTGGACCGCATTCGATTTGATCAAAATGAATGGCTCGAAATGCGCAAGAAGCTGGACAGCTTTTTCTTTGCATACAACCTTCCCTATCTTGTCAGGAGGCAGGACACGTGCTAGTGTCTAAAACAAAAGGCAATGAATGAAAGCCACTTGGAGAGTGGAAATGCTTCCCTCACGTTCCTAAATAGCACACTTGACCAACGCTAGCTGGAACCATACCTGGCCCAAGCTTGCGCCGGTCAAGTGTGGTACTCGGGTTATGTACACATTGCGACATTGTTAGAGCAAACACAACATAACTGCATTTTCTCATTTACTTCGAACGAGTATTAGTGGGGCGCAAAGTTTAATCGTCTGCATTATAGCCCTAAATGAGTCCTTTCCATTAAATAAATACTTATTACACCGTTTCGATTTCAAAAGAAAAACAACAAGAAATGTGATGGCTTGTTTGCACTAACAACGTCGCACGCACTCTGTACGGCACCATACATTTCAGCACTATCATTATGGACTGTAAAGGCGTCCTGGTGTTGCCGTGTAGGTGGAACCTTCCGGATTGCTGTGTTTGCAGTAGTTATTGCTTTCCAACGTTCATTTCTAGGCTGTCTAGTGAGAGGTGTTCATGCTAAAGATGTTGAGTTACATACATTTCTGGATCTGCATGTTGGTGATATTTTCTAGTCGCAGCTAGTGCTGTAATAAGCAGACACTAGTGCTGAACTGAAACTGACATCTTGTACTAAATTTTATTTTTACATTCAATATGTAACTGACAGATAAAGAAGAATCGGGACCGCCATATTTATCTCCACTTTAAACACCGGTTCATTCGCACAGATTTCTTTTCATTTTAGAGTTTGTAATAGGTTTGCAATGTTCTAACGTTATTTGTGTGACTGCTTGTGTGAATAAACCATGTCTGCCTTATGCCAGTTTCAAGAACCCTGTCTCAAAAGAAAGTGTTACTATAGATTCTAGACCAACTCGTTTGTAATAATTGGGGGTTGTGTGGATATTTATACAGCGAGTCACTGGTCAGCCATTTTAAAGTTGCGACGAGTCACTCGCTGTAGATGAGCAATTTAGCCAGTGCAGTACAACCGCTAGCCTGGGGTCTTTAACGTGCACCACGCAGTAGTGATACACGACCGCACGCAAGTACGATGCTCATCCAGATCGAAACGGGCAGGGGTGGGGATTGAAACTCGTTTGTAAATAAACCCGTTTGCTCACAGCAGCTGTAGGCACCGCGCACGTGCAAGGTCTGTTTACGAACGAACTACGCATATATGCATGCTTCGTTGCAAAGCCAGTGTCGCCGAATTGATTTGACGTCGGAGACCCATTTGTATGTGGGAATAAAAAAGATGGGCAATACAAAAATTTCAAAATTTATGCAGTTTTAATATTTTGTCAAACTTTGGCACAGCATGCTATCGCACTACTCTGGATTTTTGCTGCGAGTGAGAAATAGGGGTGATACTATGTCACACAACAAGAAAGTTATTATGTGAAAGCCCACAGGCTAATACATGTATGGCCTTCATACTTGTCACTACTCGCTGCAGTCCACTGTTGCAGGTATGCTACCCAAATGCTGAATAAGCGAGCACTGAAAATTGCTGAGGATTGCTGCCACAGTCCAAATCTGGTTAATCAGTGGAGCCAAGGTAAGAGGTATGGGCCGATCAAAAATGTGATACGCCTTTATCCTTTGTATTCTTCGCTCCACATGTATTCGCAGTGAGGCAATCTCTTTGGTTTCTTCGACTTGACTGGGCGAGAATATGCGGCCCTTTAAAAATGGGGGCAAGTTCAGCTTCACACCTCTTTTTTCCAAAAGGTCGTGAATGCGAAACCCTTTATCCGCCATTACGGCGTCACCAGCATCAAACTCTAAGTCTAGAAATCCACTCCTTATTACACATTCTCTGTCTGAACTTGAGCCTGTAAAAAGCTCCGAAACAAAAGCTACAAGCCCGTTCGGAGAGACACCAATAAGGCCCTTAAATGTGTTTGTGGACTTATATGACGAATAGGTAGATGACTGGAGAGACAAAGAAGAAGGCACCTCACACTTAATTTCAGTAGCATCCAAAATTACTCGTGTAGACGCATACTTTTCAACAAATTCTGGTGGCATGGTCGCATCAACTGTTTCCCTAGGCGCCCACAGAGGCAACACGCTCAGTTTGGCATACAGAAAGTTTATCCATGATTTGCAAATTCTTGAGACTGTTGATTGTGCGATAAAAAATCTATGAGCTAAATCTGCCTCAAATAGACCAAGGCGTAGCCGAACAAGAACTAAGAATAGTTCGTTTTCGGTGCTCAGCTTTCGTTTACGCCCCTTCAATGATCCTGTTCCGCTGCTGCTCTCTGCACGTAAAACGTTGCAGCCACCATCCCCAGGGTTGATGTAGAGAAGCAATTCAACGAAGTGTTTGTAGCTTGGAAGGCCGGTATAGAACATAACGTCTTCATCACTGTCCTTGAATCGTTGGATGGTAAATGGAGCAGCCTCTTCTTTTTGTTCAGCAAGTTGGCAATCAAGAGAGATCTTCTCTGCTTGCAGTTCCCGAATTGTTTCTCTTGCCATTTCCAACTGATGTCTGAGAAGTCCACACTCATCCCGAAGCCTTCCGATTTCTTTGTTCAAGCCTTCAATGATGCTTGCCAGACGTGCACTGTCTGTTGCGGGTAATGTGCTGTGGTCAGTAGGCTCCAGTGGGTTTTCAGCTGCAGCCTGCACTTCATTTGTGCAACACACAGCTGGATCATCCTGCATAGTGTTGTCTATTTGTTGGGATCTTGCCGCTGGTTTATCAGCCCTTAGCTGAGGCGGTGCACGCTTTTTTGGAGGCTTTCGCACTGTTTTCTCTTTGGAAAAGGAAAAAATGGATGGCACTGCTGTATCACGAAGGAGCTTTCGGCCACTCACAACACTGGGTATGTAGTCACTTTCACGAAAGTGTTTCGAGCACAGCTTCGTCCACTTGCTTACTTGAAACTCGGGGCCTTCATCCCTTCTGATTGCGACAATCCATTTTTTGTAGACCATGGAATCTTTAGGGAAGCGATGGAAGGATACCTAAAAGAAAAAAGCAGAAGTTTAATGAAATATTTCAGGCAGGGCTCACTTTCACTCTGGCTCACAAATAGCCAAGCATAGTTGCGAATCACCAGCAGCGTTCGTGAATGAATGTGCGCAAATGCCATCGCAAATGTGTTGAAGTACCCCCACAGGCAACGTGAGCTGAAACACCTGGTTCGGCCTTAGTCTACGTATGCGGTTTCTACAAGCCCCATGATTTCTCAATTTGTCGAATAGTTCAATGTATGGTGTCTTAACTATGCATTTCATATCTAGTTGGAACCACAGCTGTATAAAAAATTGGCAGGTAGGCAAAAGAAGCACGAAGGGCTGTTTCAGCTCATGTCCACGATTGCAGAGTCGGGTACGGTCTGTACGCGATCGCACGGTTCGGCCGGTTCCTCGGTGGCCAAGGGCCCACGGCACACATCTATGTCTCTATGCCGGGGCAATAAACAGCAAGGAACCGCGACACGTTCCCCTCGCCCAGCTTAATCCTTCCGCGTCGGCCTGTGTGACCGCCTCCAAATCGCTCCTGCCACCGAACTTACATAGTAGTAGTTTTCATATGCAGAACACGATAATTTAAAATCTGTATTGTCCCCCACTACACTTTGCGAGTGTAGTTGCTTTGACAAAGCGAGGGCTGGTCTGTCGGAAACATCTAATCCAGCCGCAACGTCGCCCGGCACGGAGAAAACATCGACTACTTTTGATGGCCTTTCATTGCAGTAAAAAGCCGCTACTCCGCCTGTGCGTTCATCCAGTTAGGCAGACTCCACGTTACCGTGCAAATACAACGCCCCGCGCACCGAACAAGACCCTCGATCAGCGTGCTTGCAAACACTCGGTCCGGACGAGAGCAGTATGAAGCGACTTCACGCACCGCTTCTTCGGCACTTTCCGTTTGCTTCATTTACCACTAAGAAAGCAAACTTTGTGTCACATACCTTATTTCCATTGCTGTCCTTGATTCCGCGCTGTTTGCACAACGGCGCGCAGCAGTGTACAGGCATTTCACCGGTAACAAACGGAACGGTCTCACAGCACGCAGAACAGACCGCCTCCGCTTCTCGCCAACATCAAAATGGCGGACGGGCTTCTTTTTGCGTTCACCAGATGGCGCAGCTAATTTCGCATAAGGCCTACTGCGAACGCACTGCGGCCCTTCTTTTTAAAATACCGGAAATCGGAGTTCGGAGTGATGTCGCCTCCTCGCTTTTTATCCTCCCTCGGAAAACATGGCTGCGGTCGACAGATGTAGCACTGAGGATGATCAGTAAATCCGTAAACAAACAGAAGTTTTTTTTTCTTTTTTTATGAGTTCGTCCGACAACCCTTCAGACTTCGAAAAGGAAATTGTCAAGCGGTCCAAACAACTGGCTTTGGTATCTGCACGTGCGGTAGTTTCTTGGCTTTGACTCCGCCGGGGCAGCCTTTCACGCAGAACCGGCGCCATGAGGTGGCACCTCACGTCGCTCAAGAAGTCCACTGGCAAGCGCTCCCATCGACCTCACACCATTTCAAAGAATTTGAGATCGCTGAAAGAACCCCAAAAGAACTTCAAATCCTCGGAAGTGAAGAGTCGTCTGCTCACAGCAATCGGCGGCACTCACGAAGGACAGCGGCCGATCGCGGGATGAGGGGTGAACACGACACTTCGGGTGGGGACGGTTCGGAGGCGTGAGGAGAAACTCGAGCAGCAGGACGACTCAATCTTGGACGTCATTGCACTGGCGCGGATCGCGCGGGAACTTCAAATTCGGCTTTGGGAAACAGTTGTTTTCTTTTTTACTTCACAAAAGCTGACTTCCAAGTTTCGAATTTTGAGGTTAATGTCCAGGCATCGATTTTAATCGTTTCGGATAATAAGAAAAAAAAATGATCTTGACTTGTCAGACATGCTAACTCCGATAAGCTGGAAGCGTCAGTTTCCGCTTTAAAAGCTTTAATTGATAATAATACGTGAACAAAAGTGTGCAACTTGCGGTTCGTGCCCAGGTTAGCCATATGAAATGCATCAACACTTATATCTTTTTTGGTAAACATGAAAAATTCGATCCTAACATTGCGCCCGACACAAGATCAAACACCTATACCCAGTAGCAGACTTAGGAAGTTATCCGTTACATGTAACGGATTACTTTTAAGCCGTTACCATTTCAACTGTATTTGTAATTGCCACGTTACTTTTTTTTTTTTGCGGCAGCAATTTGTAATGTAATTTCGTCACAAAATATTGGTAACGGATTACTTTAAGTACTCGTTACCATAATAGAGAAAGTGGAGCAATATGAGCAGGCAATCTCAGAGGCATAGAGTAGCAAAGTTCAAGAAATTTAAATAGAAGCCATCGTGAACAGAAAAACCGAAAAAAAAAATAAACGATTTTTCGCCCTAGCCGGTCACCAGAACCACTAGAAGGGGGGGGGGGGGGGCGTCATGCGCGGTGAGGGAGCATCATGTCACCGCCGGAGCGCAGTGGAGAAGAGGGAAGACGCGGCGCGCTGCTTCTATAGAATACGCTGCGTGTAAATAATGTTTTCGCATTCTTACACGTAACCAGTCTTAAATGTCCCTGCCGAGTATTTTGTTTTGAAACGCCGTTGCGAAAGCTATTGAAGAGCTCGAGCTATGGTTTCAC
>JAZHYW010004371.1:0-29680 GCA_037355805.1 Ixodes ricinus
TTTTTTCTTGACTTAAAATACATGTAGTGCCTATTGACACACATATACTAAATAAGGTGATATTCTACAAGATAATTGTATCGAGGTCGCTTTTGTGTGTTTACTGGCAATTTTAGTGCTTGCTTGCAGAACGTGGCGTGACAACGAGGCTGTATGGCAGCCGGCGAGTCACTGAATCACGCTACGAGAGTTTTGATTTTGAGGCTTCATCAGCGCACGCCTGCAAGTGTGTTTACATTGTTAAAATAAAGGCAATCACTGCGTTCTTACTTTCTCTGGAAGTCACCGTTTCGTGCGCGAAAACGAATGCAACAGTTGCTGAGCCTTCACCAGAAGAGATAACAATATTGTAAATATGCATGTTTTTCGATTTGAGTCACTTGACGTCAGCTTTGCATGAAAGTGTGCGTTCCATATTCGCAACGTGCCGTTTTTAACCTTTAAAATTCCGGTTTCTGGTGTTAGGACACACACGGACGTTTAGGAAGTTGGGAGATTTAGGAATGTCGGATGTGCAACGTCGAGCATGATAGTTATGTGTTTAGTTTTATGCAGATACATGAAAATCGCGAAATAACGCGAACTAAAAAGCAATATTATTCTGTTTTGGCACAAACTACTTGTGAGCCGAAAACAGGAGTTATAATAATAAAATAATAATAATAATAATAATAATAGTAATAATAATAATTTTATTTGCACATACTTGAAGGGCCTATGTAGTGGTGTGCGGGGTAGGCAGATAGGTGAAAACCCTTACGCAGAACGCCTGCCAGCCAGACTTGTACGTAGTTCAACTACTTTACTCAAGTTACTGTAGTTTAACTACTTTTCTGGGTAGTTTAGTAACTTTCAAATACATTTCTACTTTGGTAATTAGTAGTTTACTTTAACTACTTTTCCGAGTGACTTCTACTCAAATTACAAATTACTTTCGAATTTTAGTGGTTGTTTTGCCTATCAACAGAGATAAGATGTTGGAAGACCAGCTGATATTTGCAGAGGGGGAAGCATGGGACGTAGAGAAAGGGGGGGGAGGAAGAAAGTGATTTGGATAGTCGAAACCCCCTAAAAATTTTAACGAGCCCCCCACTGCAATAACACTGCTACGAGGCGCGGGGAGCGAACAGACACGACGCAAGAGAGACCGAGTAACTGTCGGGATTAGCGCCGAAGACTGGCGTTTCTTTGTATCCCGAAGCTCAAGGAGACTTGACGCATTTGATGAAACGGCTTGTCCCCGCTTCTCCCCAATGCAGGAATTCTTGCCCACTACAGGAGGTATACACACTACATCCTCACTCAAAGGAGGTAACAAAGTGCAGCACCCGCTCTGAAGTTCATCTGGTGCTCCTGTATAGCTTGTGCTGTCTTTCGAGACGTCATCTGGTAATTTCTCTGAGTGAAGTAATGGCGGCTATAAGACCGATACAAATAAGTGCCTTATAAGTTGATTGTGTTAAATGGTTCGTCAGCGAGAATAAAGCCAATTACTCTATGGCGTATTAATTGCCACCATTTAAAAAAAAACTGATGCATTTTTGTTTTTGTTGTTCTTTTCGAAACAAAACTGATGCACCTCCGATTTCCCTAAAGCAATGCATACCGACCAGTTAAAAAAAAACGAAAAAAAACCGCTGTATAGGGAATGAAAGGGCATTCCGAAAGAGTGTGTTAAAAGTATTTCTACTTTACATCGGGAGTATATTGTATTTATAGTACTTTACTTCAAGTACATTGCACCGGTGTACTTACTACTTTACTTGAAGTACATAACCTCTCATTTACTTTGTACTTCCAAGTAGTTTTTAGAGGTACTTTACGCAACACTGTAAGCAATCAAACACTGTCTGCAAAATCAAGCTCAGGCAGT
Organism: Ixodes ricinus; assembly: GCA_037355805.1. Taxonomy (NCBI): domain Eukaryota; kingdom Metazoa; phylum Arthropoda; class Arachnida; order Ixodida; family Ixodidae; genus Ixodes; species Ixodes ricinus. Next base: position 1,874 of record JAZHYW010004371.1, read on the forward strand.
GCTAAACCTCAAAGTAGAAATGATACACCCGCAGTACATTTTTGACCAAAAAGAAGTACACAACAATTAGGCATGCAGAAGCAGAACCAGCTATTAAAGCATTTCTGTGAAAACGCAACCGCTTTATATTCGGCTAGCAGAATTTCGCTAACGCATCAAAACCTATGTAAGTACTTCCTTGTTAGCATAGAAAAAATAAAAGTAACTTCAGAAGTAATTCGCTACTTTTTACGGTAATTAGTAATTTACTCAATTACTTTCCTCTTGAGTAATTTCTACTCTACTCAAATTACTTTTGAGGCTAATACTCAGTAACTTAACTTAATTACTTTTTTTGAGTAGCTTGTACATGCCTGCTCCCAGCCCGCCACCACATACGAAAAAACAAAACAGACAAATAAATGTACAGAATATACACACTACAGAAAGTGCGTAAAAAGGAAAGAAAGAAGGGAGAAAACATGTATCACATTATGACGAGGATGCCAGCTGCATTCCATACATTCTGGCAAGCTCTCGTGACTCGGCCCCGTTTGACGGCGGTGGGTTGCGCACACTAAGCGTAATTGTCAGTTGTCAGTCAATGTTTCAACTACATCGTTGCATCAATGGAAAGGTCAAATGAAAATCACGTTATCCAGAATGCACCGCATCATTTGTCACTTGCGCAGTGGACTGCGTAAATTACTGGTCGATCTGCTGTTCTTGAGGTAGATAATATTGAAGAGAACCACACTCGCAAAAGCTCACAAACGCACAGTTACCGTGTCGCCTACTCCACACCTCGCCGTAACCACTGGATGTACTAAACTGTGCGATGGTAACCGCGCGACTGCGCGGCGTCCATTTGCGATCCATGGCCCCGTCGCGTTCGTGCGCGTGCGCAGGCATTTGCCAAATTTTTGCCGAATCTTTGCCGAACTTTCCTTCAAAATTTCGGCATGTGCGGAACTTTGCCGAATCTGAAGTTCGGCAGATTCGGTCCATCACTAACTTTTACGGCGTGCTGTGTGTGTAGGCGTTGTAAAGAGGGGGGGGGGAGGAGAGGCCAATTGTGTATGCGCACCGGGCGCTTTGGTCACTGGCTCCTTTTGCGGCGCAGGCGATAGACCCCCTAGCAACGACGCCCACGCTGGATTGGCTGCTCGGCAACGCGCGGAAGCTTAAATTTCCGGATTCAGACGGCGCGTGTATATATCACTCGAAGCGCGCGCGTTAACCCACCCCCGCGCCTGCATTCACGCCGCTTCGCGGCGACAGTGTGCGGCTGCTAATTACAAAACTATTAACCCCCACCCCCCTCCGTTCACGCCGCTTTGCGGCGTCCAGCCGGCAACCCAAGCCCCGCTGTACCCCCATGCACCTCCGTAAATAGAGCCACATACGATTTAGTTCAGCGATGTTTCGTCAACAACATTCCGTTTTTTTTCAGTGTTAATCGTAAAAAAGAAATGGCGTACATATCGCCAAATGCCTCGACAAAACAAAATGTTCGAGGAAAAAACGGAAACGAAGTAAGCCCACACCATGGATAGAGCCAGGTCTGATACGTATGAGGGTGACACCTCGCCACTAAGTTCGCTAACGCTTCGGAAACTCGCATTGTCAACCGCTGCCAATGTTGACGGCGGCGGCTCCTATCTCCACGAACCAGCCAATCCGGCGTGAGCGCCGTTGCTGGGTTTGTATGGCCTGCACGTTAAAAATAGGCCCCCGCGGGTCGGGGGGCGGTGCCCGTGGTATTCCTTGGGCGCCGCCAGCTGGTGTTTGCCCTGCCCAGTGGCGGCTGTTTCAGGGGGGCAAAACACATGCCTTGCCCCCTAGTCTGACGGGCAAGCGCCCCCCTTGCCCCCCCCCGGTTGGTACGCCGCCATGTATGTCCTCTATATCCTGTATAAACGTTCTTATTCAGATAGATATGCAACCGTACTTAATCCAATGAATGAAAGAATCAAAGTTTTCAGCAAACCCGCCGAAAGACAAAATAACAACTCTGGGCCTCCCAATGTCCGGTCGGGTGTGCCGACCGGACATTTTTCAGATCCTGGCTCCGCCGTTATTTTGGCTTTCGGCGGCTTTCTGAAAACTTTGATTCTTTAGATTAAGTACGGTTCATTCATCTGCATATGTTATATTTCTATACATATGCATATATATATACACATATATATATATATATATATATATATATATATATATATATATATATATATATATATATATATATATATATACAATACAATTTTTTTTAACACAGAGGAAATACATTTTTATTTTGTGAAAAATTTGCCAATCTTCCATTTTGCATCCACCCTGTGAAAGAGTCGACTTCAGTTTCGGCTGGGAGGTGTCGTCCAAGTGGTGCAACGCTGATGGAGGGGCCTCCGTCTAGCGACGTACAGACGAAAAGCTGCTTCGCGCGTCGTCAGCGGTACATTGATGACGCTTTTTGTAGCCCTATGGGCATCTGGGCGGCCGATAGGCGCACAGTTGCACATGAAAGTCTGCTGCCCATATGTCCCCCTCGCCGAACATTCTTCTCCCGAGGATTTCCTTCCGTGGAAAGGAAACTATTTACTATAAAAGACCAGGCAAACAAACGCGAATAAACAAAGTCCCAGTAGCCTTCAGAATTGCCCTTTACCCACAGACTACTCCCTCAGTACGAAAGGCTTAATTTTGGTAGGAATGCTTTTGTTTGTATGTGTGTACTAGCAAGCAATATATCGCTGCGCGCAGGGCCGAGCAAGCAGCGCCCGGTCACGGTATTCTAGGAGATTCGCGTTTATTCTTACTCGGGGAGTAACTTTTATCATTTCGATCCTAGTTTCTTGTTCTCGAAAGTGCCTGTTCATTCTCACCCCGAACACTCGATGCTCGAACCATTTTTAGGGCCGAATTTTCGCGATGCCGACGCGCACTAGATAAGGAGCTGCCCGCGACCTCGTCGAGTCAGTCTCGCTCTCGCTAGCTGTTACGCCGCCAAATCGCCGCGCGCTTTTCTACTCTCTCGACGCTTGTCTTTTATTTTGTTGGCACGAGTTCGCCGATTAAACCTTTATTTTTCAGTTCACTGTTCATCCTCTCGTCGCCTTCCTTCGTGACAATATATAATGCAATGCGCATGTTTTACTTTTCGCGAAATGTATATGAGCTTCCGCGCGCAGAGCAGTGGGGTTTGCACGCAGGATAATAGATCAGAAAGGAAAACAAAACTACAAACTCACGGTCAGACGTCACGAGTTCAGACTTCATGACAAGAACATGGTAGAGAATATTCTGATATATGCAAAAATGTGACAACCAAGCGTGTGGTGGAAAACGTCCCAGCGATGCGAGCTTGCCACATTGACCGGCAATATGGAAACATGCGCGAAGTTCATCAACAGAGCGGTTGCGAAAAGCCCTTTGGTTGGACTGCGTATAAACACGTCAAAGACTTGCGCATCTCGATTGTTGAGATATGTAATACAATGACGAAATTAAATATTCCATTTGGTCATTCGATAACAGAGCATTGTGATAAGCTACGATTTTTCGCACACATTTTACCCATATAACTTGCTCTGTCGACATTTTTTAACTCGCCGCAGTTCTTAATGAAGCTTGATAACATCTCAATATACAAGGAAGTTGCTACTGGATACAGGATACTGTGTCGGCTGCTCGCCAAACCAGCTACAAGAAAGTTCCTTCGAAGCACGTTTGTGCCCACGACAAAGGCCGTCTTTGCGTCCCAAAAAGAATGCCGACATCTGTTATGTCGCCCACCGCATATTTCCCATTTTAACACTCCACTATCCTCGGTAAATTAAAATGGTATCTTAAGTTTTAAACTTGGATGTTTTTTTTCTCCCTTTTCAGATATTTCTTTCTGCATCTTACGGCCGAGAAGCTTCCCATACAAGGCCATTAAACATACGAAAGAAGTAACATTGCCCGCTTATCTTTTCGTGTTTTGAAACCATTGCCCCGATAGCTAGATGAGGGCACTATCGGACAGTGGCATCAGGACGGCGAGAACCTGCGGTAGACGTCCGGCGGGAGCACGATCAGGTTGCCGGGGTACATCCATGGACACCCAGCCTTTGGTCCGAGGGGTACCTGACGTCGAGTTGACGCGTGCCCTGCTCGAAGTATATAGCGCACCTTCTCGTCCGGGTGTCTGTGCTCTCGCGAGATGTGGAACTCCTGAGAAAAACGGACACTTAACGAGCGCACACAAAACCATTAGGCATGAGTGTGCTGCGCTTGAGAGGAACGACACTGCAGCCATTTTCGTGCTCTAAACTCGTGGTTTCCAGCTCTGAAGCTTCATATGAAACATTCCGCGACAGGACTAGGGAGCCTTCATGTGCGCTTTGCTAGGGTGATGCCACCCTGGCAATACCACTCGCCGACAAACCAGCAGCCATTTTGGTTCTCGGCGATAATCCGTGGGGCTTATAACCCTCCCGGAAACAAGCACCTTATCTCACAAGTTTGGAGCAGCATTGTGGAACCCACGGAGGGAAGGTTAGCATTTCCCCCTCGGATGAGAGGACCGATGGAGACAAAGTCCACTTTCCGGCGCACAGGGAAACAATGAGGAACAAAATGACGGCGGAAGAGGGTGTGGAAAGGGGAAACAGGCAGTTGGCATCACTCTATGCGAAGCGCACATGAAGGCACTCACAGGACGAAGCCACACCTTTTTGTGTTTCCTAACATCCTATCCAAAACTCGTGAAGTCGCATTTCCAAATCGCAAAGGGTCACCTATAGCACCAGCTTCACACACACCACCAAAATGGCGACGCCCACAACAATATTGAGGAATAGGGTACCGATACTTTTAGTATTTTAAATACATATTTTAAATATTTTGGGTGTTCTGTATTTCGTATTTAATGCTTATTGCGGTATGCATTTTTCGGCTGCATTTCAATACTTGAAATGGAGTATTTCAAATACATGTATTTCAAATACAATTTTGGGGACTGCTCTTTGCGATCAAATGTGACAGTGGGCACTTTTAGCGAAGGGAGTCATATGCAAGCATGAAACTTGCTGCGCTTTGCGCAGAATAAACATTGAATAAAAGAGGAAAAGTAGAACGAGGAATTAAGGGGATGCGTACAATCATTGCCTTTTTTATTTGGCAATTTGATTTTTTTAAACATGTCGAATTAAGGACATGTTGTTTGAAAAGGCTTTGATGCATCAACTCAGCCTTTTAAATTATCCTTACACTGAATACATTGTTTTTCCTTATGTTGTATCCGCCTACGAAGTTATGGCAAAGATTTAGCTGCAAGATTGTTTCGACGCGCTTGATTCTTATCAGGCACGTAGCCAGGGGGAGGCCCATAAGGCCTGGCCCCCCCCCCCCGAAATTTTCCATTTCGCTGGGACCTCCTCTCGCCCCTCCCCCTCATACGACATTTTGTCATGGGCGAGCCCCCCCCCCCCCCCCCAAACAAAATCCTGGCTACGTGCCTGATTCTTATTATATATAAACTGCACTCTTTATTTTTAATGTTTTTTTTTACTTGAGTTAAATTTAAGTTTAATGCGTCGACCTTCGAGAACAAAATGCAGTTGAAAAAGTATTTCAAAATGATTCAATACGTTCGTTGTATTTGTATCTTGCATTTAAATGCTTTAATTAAAAGTGTACTTGGATATATAATTAAATACATTTTTGTCGATGTCGTTTGTATTTGTATTTAAATACACTTCGGTAGAGTATCTTGCCCATCCCTGGGTGGCGGCGTCGGTTGATGCTTCGACGGGTTCATCCATCTCGGTTCCTCTTTACCGAGCCCTCCCTCTTTGTCGGGAGCGGTCATAATTTCAGGAGTGGGGCCGCCCTCCCGACCCCCCTGGCCTACCCTCCCTTCTGAGTGGGGGACCGAGCGCTCTTTCTTTATCGAGTGGTGTGCTCCCGCCTCGCCCGGTCGGAATACTGCGCTCCTTTGGGCGAGAAAGCGAGCCCCACAGATTCGGGGGGAACAGTGCCGATGACGTGACAAGCTGTTTTGGGTCGTGCCTCCTCCTCACCCGTCTGCCGGTGCCTGCGAGGAGGAAGGAAGGAGAGAGGCATTACTCACGTCGGTGTCGTTTAAACTATTGTGAAGCGGCGGATCGGAGTCTGGGAGGCTCAAGACACATCGTGCGACAGGAAACGCCTGTTGCCAACGGACGCGTTTTCTCAACCTGCTTGAGAGGTGGCGAAATTCACAATTTTGAAGTACCTGGCGTCACCTGGCAAAACAAAACGGCGTTCGAGGATTCCGAGGATGAAACTATGCGCAGATTATGAAGGCGAGGAAGAAGCTTCTTAGAACGAACTTGAGAGGGAAAAAGATTAAGCCCCGATAGGAACAGAAGATACTTTGGGGGAGCATAATGTAGGTCACGGCAGCTAAATAGAGCAAGCAGGATATTTCTTCCTTGTAGAGGGAGTGCCCTCGCTAGCTCGAGCATGCGCACTCACGTATTTTCATACCAACTTCAACTTCAACTTTTGTGTCTCTGACTCTCTGCAGGGGAGAGGGGGAGAGAAAAAAAAGAGACTTGTCGCTTGACAGAGCTTCTTCTCCCCACCAGCAACGACAGAAACTATTTTAAATACTAGTGATCCGAACAAACTTTAGACAAAAGAAGAACAACCAAAAAAGATCTGAGATACGTTACGAACATTTCTTACAAATCGAAAGTCCCATAAAAAAAAATCTAGGCACAAATAAAACTGCTGAAACAAAGAACAAATATCCTTTCTATTCAAACTCATCAATCCGTGCCGAATCTATGTGTGCTATTTATAACATCAGGCAACGGGAACTGCAGTATCTGGAGGCCGTCGCCAGGAATTCTTTTTCGGGGATGGGGCTGAGTTGACTGGGATGACTCAAAGACTTAAGGTGCGGCGGGGGAGGGAGGTTCAAAATGCATGTGTATATTACAAGGTCCGCTGGGTTTCCGGGAAGGGGGGGGGTTGCTGAAGCCCTATGAGCCTCCCCAAGGCTACGCCACTGAACGAGGCGTTGACCATGTGTCAACAGAGCGGCTTTCATATGCAGGCACCCTCCGCTTAATATTGGCGATTGATAGAAAGACAAGTTGGTTTTGCATTACAAATATCTGATATATTACAAGTTTATAATTGTAATGCTCTGTAATTGCAACTATGTGAAGGTTTTGAAAAGTTGTATTGTGCAGAGCGTTGAACTACGCATTGCACGCAATTCGGATGACTCTTTCTAGACAACATGCAAGGGAGGCGTATGTACCTGCTGTGATACCCCAAACAAGGAAGCAACTAGTAATTGTGCTAAACCGTTGTGCCACCCTGAACCTGCGATTAACGCAAGTATGGTGTGCAGTTTATGGTTTCGAACGCACGCGAGATCGGGCTGAAAGGGTTGTTGGTGAAACGTCATATTATAAAGTAGATGTTAAGGGAAGGTTGTTTTCCCCGACCTCGATGGACCGCCTTGAAGTTGTCGTCGAGGACCGGGGGATCGTGGATGAAGCTAGTTGCTGGAGGGCTGGATGCGTCGGTGGTGATGCAGAGCTGACCGACAACTCGGAGGGTTAACGAGATCAACAAAACTTTACTTCGATAAAAAAAAGGATGAAACAGTTACATAAAAAGACAAGTGCGAACTGTAATAAACTGCCGCGCACGGCTTACAGACTGCAGCAGACGCCTCGGCGTCGGATGGTCCTACCGCGCACGGTAAGGACAGCGACTACCTTGTAGCCGCGAAGACGAAGAAGCTGTCGCGCACGACAGGTAACGCGGCGCACCGCGGGAGCTGAACGTCAGTGGGGTCGCTCACGAGCCCGTTCCAAAACTCAAAGATTCCCCTGCCCGGCCAGGGTCTAAAACAGCGTGCTCGAACCCGTTTGGGCCAATCAGGGTTCGACCCTGGTCCCATTGGCTAGAGGAATCAAACTACAACGCCTACACACAACGCACTTTCGACCAATCGGGTGAGAGGTCATTGCTCCGGGAGTGAACCAAGAGCCAAGCCTTGGTTCTCAGAAGCGGAGGATAAAATACGACTTATGGCTTTCCTATCTGCCACAGAAGATACACATTCGCGAACGGCGAGAACCACCGAGACATGTCGGTTGAGGCACTTCTATGCCACCGCGAAAGGCCGTTGGCAACAAAGTAAAAAGAAAGGCACGCCAGGCATATGCAGAATATATGGGGGCGCCTGGTCCCGGGCGTCACGGAAGAGTTCCGAGACAAGACTCCGAGAGCTCTGAAACACTTTGTCTCCCAGCAAACGACCTGGCGACCGGTGACGTGTTAATGTCTCAGCCATGGGTTCTCCGGGAAACCTTTACGTCTGGCCGAGCGTTTCAGGGTCAAGGGGTAGACGCACGCGGCGCTGAGACAGCAGCCTCTCGTCGGCAAGTTAAGTGTTTTCACGTGGGTTCGAAAACCGGGGTTCCGCATGAAATGCAACGAAGAGGGTGACATGCCGCGGCCATTTCCCGATACCAGGAAAAGCTCGTAAACAAGCAGAACTCCAACTTGTAACGGCACGGGACCCCTTGAAACGCGACACTCGACTCCCAAGGCGCTTCCCCATCCACGACCGAAGCGCCGTCAGGCGGCCAAACAGAACAGAGCGAGGTATGCCGTCCTGTCGGTCGAAAAAAAGTAATAAATAAAAGCGACCACCTCTACAATAAACATTATCATTTTCGTTGTTAACCCGCAGTGTTATCATCGCGGGTCAACTACCAAAGAACCATCGTTACTATGACGTGATTGTACAGTAGAAACTGCTTATTTACACCAGTGTTTTACACACCTCTGTTTCAAGCAATGTACACATCGGATATACATGTACAAAGTAGGGGATTCCTGGTGGACCCTTTACTACGGGGTTAAGATTTTAATCAAATATTCGCCCTCTTCCACCCCGGGCACGGCCTTTTGAGGGTACCGACCTTCTTGCCCGCGGGCGGGGAGTGCATCACTTGTTTCAGACCTTTACCGAAGGCACGTGACGTTCAGACACCAATAGTCGCCACTAACACTTTCCAAGCCTTCAACGGACCCCGGCTGACGGAACCGACGAGACCCGTAGGGTCCAGCGTGCTGCGGCCGTGCATGGGTACCCGCCACAGCGGCACCTTTGCCGAAAACCGATCAGCCCTGGAGTGGGCTCACCAGAACGTAACGACCCCCCCCCCCCCGCCAAAAGAAAAACATAGGTATAATGACTATTCCGACGTTTTCTATCAAAATAACTTTAAATATTATTTTGACGTCCCTTGACGCCACTTCCTCAAGACGTGAAAATATTTTCAAAATTATTTTGACGTCTCCCGTCAAAATATTTGTTTCTCTTTATTTTGACATGTCATACTTACAGATTTCGGACTGGAAAGTGATTGAAAGTAGCAGTCAAACAAATCCTTTTCTTGCAGGCGGAATCTCGATTAAACACGCATTTTTCCGAAAACAAATGTGCAGTCGACTGCAGTTTTTTATTACCTTTGTGGAATGCAAAAAAAAAAAAAGAAATCAAAAAGTCGTATTTTTCGCTTACAATGTGCTAAGAAACGAAAGCGATAGCTGCATAGAGGACGGTCGCGCAATGAGGGTGGAACGGCGCCGTCAAATACCTGAGAACGGAGCTGCCACATGGTTAATTCTAGACTTGTGCTCGTTACTTGAAAAAATGTAATGGATTACAATTCCAAATTACCGAGCGTCAAATGTAATGGATTGCCGTTACAAATTGCTTTCTCTGAAAAGTAACGGATTATTTTACTGGTTGCGTCAGAATAATCAGAAAATAATAGAAACAATTTTGATATTTTTCGAAAATGTTCCGCAACACTCGTTTTTCATTTCTCATACGCCCGTATTATGGTAGTCTTTGTAAAAATAAAATATTGTATTTACAAGAAAGAGTGTAAACGCACTCGTTCACATTAAAGGTCGGTTCTCACATGCAGCGAAGCGCTAATGTAGCGCTCCTCACGTGCCGTCAGCTACTTATCGTCTGTCATGAGCAACAGTTTTGACGGTGAGATACAAAGCTGGTGAACGCTCCCGTCAGCACGCGCTTAGCGCGAGGTAAGCGCTACGCTTGTAGCGCTCCGCTTCATGTGTGAACAGGCCTTTAAAGGAGCGGTGCAACGATATTCAATAGACCCTTTTAGCATTGCCGCGCCATCTAGCGGCGCCGATTCCAAACTATGCGAACTCGCTGGGAGTGGTCACGTGCGCCACTCCGGCGGGGCCGCGGCCGCCATTATGTGGTATACGGTCGCAGAGGTCAGCACTCTGTAGAGCCACCGTAGCGCCTTTCAAAGCTTTGCGAAGGCAAGACTGCAGATAGACATAATCCCCTTTTATTCTCGCAATTTCACCGCGACCAAGGAGCTTCTGAATCAGTGGCGGTCCGTGCGAGTATAATTGGTCCAAACTATAGGGACAGTACGCCTCTTTAAAGCCATGAATATTGCAACCTGATATCGTTCATGGCCCCTTTTACCGCTCATTCACATGTGGAAGGGGATCCGCGTTCGCAAAGCGGTTGCGAACGCGGTTGTATAAAGATCCAGTACAATTGCACGCGCACTCGATGACATCAAGTGCGCGTGCAATTGTACTGGATCTTCATACAACCGCGTTCATAACCGCTTTGCGAGCGCGGATCCCCATTCCACATGTGAATGAGCGGTATGTCAGGATATGCGCGCGTGCACAAGGATTCATTGTGATAGCTAGCGCAGTAAAAAGAACTATCATAGCTACGAGCACACGCGCACAGCTCTCCCCGTGGATACTTTATTCGGGCGTGGCGTGTGGCAATTCTGAAATTCGGGTACTGTCTTCTTCCAGGTGTACCATTCTCTTCCTTCCCGCGGGTGATCCGTTGTTCGAAGCAACCGGGAAATCGTTATAAAACGTCAGGGGGAAAACACAACACGAAAGATTCACGGCTATAGGCTGAAGCAGTTCAGACAGACTGGCTACCTCTCGAATGTTGCTGGTAGCCACCACTTCTGGTGCAACAAGTTGTTCCAACCACACTGTAAACAACTTAATTTTCGCGAATTTCCGGGACTTAAAGAATATCGCAAAGAATAGATAATAAAAAATTAACCTATGGTAAGGAATACTAGGCGTACCCCTCCAAATCGCGAAATATTGTGTCCGTCAAATATTTCGTAACCCACACTTCGTAAAATTTCCGAAATATTGAAGCCGCGAAAATAGAGTTAACAGTAATTGATTTCAACTTTGCCGAAAGGCGCAAGAGGAGAGCGTCTTGTCGAAGACCGCCACTGCCGCCAAAGCAAAGGTTCTTTACTGATGCTGCCGAAAACGCGATAAGGGACGCGATCATGCAAACGTCGGAAGCGATGGCGTGACAAGCAACTCAATCATCGATGCAAACGAAGACGCTTTCGCGTCTTCGTTGGTGATGCGCCAACGAAGACGCGAAAGCGACTCCATCGCCGATGTGGATCGTCCACAAAAATGCGACGGCCTGTCTCAGTCGCAATGTAAGAGCCACGAATATAAGCCACGAAAACAGTCGCCGTTTCGTGCGAAGGTGCTTCCTCATAAATTCAGTCACAAACTTGAACTGCGCATTCGGTCCTGGTCCACGATAACCAATCAGGACCCGCGGCGGTGGAGTTCGCGCATACCACATAATGGCAGCGCCTTGTCCGATCACAGTGGCCAGCCGCACTTCCGAGCGCCGTCAAGGCAGCGGCTCATTGTTGCTGAGAGCAATTTCGGAAAGGGTCTACACTCTTAAAAAAAAAGAGTCACTATGACTCCCTTTGGGGGTATTTGTAGTGCTACAGAATTGACTCCTCCTTGACTCCAGTTTGTAGAGTCCCTCGACTCTTTTTTAAAGAGAGTCTCCACGACTCCCTGTGGGGGTCTTTGCGCACCACACATTTGACTCTTTCTCGACTCTTGTTAGTAGAGTCACTTGACTCTCATTTAAAAAAGAGTCCTGTGACTCTCATCACACTGGAGTCATGGTAGTGTATGGAAGACTCCAGGTGACGTAGTCAACTGTGACTCTTTAACGACTCTTATCCAACGGAGAAAAGAGTCACAGGACTCCTTCCTGGTGATCCCCGTGACTCTTTAACAAGAGTTGTGAGGACCCTCCTTTTATGAAGAGTCCCCCGACTCCTATCGCAAAAGAGTCATGGGAGTGTATGAGCGACTCTCCGAAAGATAGTCAGTGCTGACTCTCACTTTGTCTGGAGTATAGCAGCCCTAGTCAAGTGTCAGTTTGTTGAACAGAGGGAGGTATTGTGATTGTTAGAAGACTTCTTGCCGCCTGCGAGGTTCAACTTTGATTTCCCTAAAAAAAAGAGTAGTAACATCAACTGTGTGAAAGTATAAAAGTTGAAATGGAAACTTCGATTCCACCTAAAAGAAGCTGTAACATCAATTGTCTGCAAGTGTAAACGTCGAAATGCAGAACTAATATCTTGCAATTTCCTTTCCTGAAACATGGAAAAATGAATGATGATGGTCTTAACGATGCTGAACTGAATGCTGCTCCAAAATTTATCATGAAACACAATAGCTTTCAGGACAGCATTTTTTTGTTACATTGGAGATTTGCACACAACAGAAAAAAGTGTTTTTTTTTAATCGGCAGCTTAACTTTTTATTAGTTTGATTGCACTTATCATTTACAATAGGTTGTATATCTTTTTTTATCAGATGTCTGGACTATTGGCAAGAGCTGGTGTGAAGCAGCATGTTCTGTTGCTTTATGCCTGCTTTGAGTGGAGAGGTGGGTGGCAATAAATTGCAGGAATCTTCAAATTGAACAATAAAGATAGCTGTATTGTCTCAGCAGTGGCGTAACTAGGGGGGCAGGGGGTACAAGTGCCCCGGGCGCCACTTGGGAAGGGGGCGCCGAGCCAAGTCCACCCATAATAATAATATATTGATGATGATGTCATTATCACTATCATCATGAGGGGCGCGAAATTTCATTTGCCATGGGCGCCGTCATATCTAGTTACGCCACTGTGTCTCAGCTCATATCACTGCCATTTGTGCACATGCAACTTCATGAGTCCTACTATGCAGGTACTGCAAAACAAACCACAAGCATTTAAAACAATTAATTTATTAGAAACTAATGCGATACATATTGGCTCAAAAGCCTGTTTCGGCTTATCACAGGTGTTTTATCACAATAACTAAACTAATAACATCATAAGAAATAATACTAATACACAAAACTGGTTTAATTATTAGACAATAATGAAAATAAATTACAATGACAAGTTTTGTGAAGGCTTGCTTCGCCTGCTTGGTGTTGCAGGATTAAATTAGAATAAAAATAAATTACAATAAGTTTCCTAAAGGCTTTTTTTGCCTGCTTGCTGTTTTTTCAAAGCTTTGTTTTTCTTTCTGCAGTTTTTTCTTTTATGGTTTGGATCCTCAGATCAACAGATATACAAAAAAAAAAAAGATCTAGCAGAAGTTTGGATACACAACGGAACACACAAACCTTTGTGTTATAGCTGGAATATTCACCAAATACACATGGAAAACATAAAAACAGTAACAGTTATTGATAATTCTTTTTCCCTGTTCTAGGATTGTGCTTCAAGTGCTGTCACAACTTTCACAGCTCTCACCGAAATCTTTGTATTTTTTTACCCATGAGGTGCTCAATCACAGAAAGTGTGCTTCGTCGATTCCCCCCACATACTGACCTTTCTACGCTCAGTACATGGCAAATACCAGAAAGATTCCTGCTGAAAAGTCCAGGACGTCGATTCATAGGTCCTCGCAGACAACGCGCATGCTGCCAGATGTCCAGGGGTGCTTTCCAGTGAAAAGTAAGGTAGGGTTCCCGAAAGTCTTTTCTGGGTCCTGGGAGAAAAAAAAGCCAATGATAAGAAATAAGTTCTGGAAGTCAGACAAAGTTGCAGGTGAGCAAAGTAAAATTGTCGAGGACATGTTAAGTGCCCACAGTGTCATAGATGGAAAGTCAATGCAGCAGAGTGAACACAAGTGAGGCAGACGCCTGTTGCTGCCTTTCTATATTTCACTTTCCCCAATTCTCACTTGATTATGAAGTGTTTCGTACGGTTGAACCAGTGCATCAGGCTGTCTATCAAATTACTGATTTCAAATTCCCCGACTTTTCTAGAATTTCCCATGACTATTTTGGATAAAAACTTCCTGACCACTTCTGGATAGAAGGATCATATTTCGGAAACGTTATTCAGCATAGTCATGCCCATGCGCAACTGTCAAGCATTGTTCCGCATCGCCGTTCCACTTTCACTGGTCATTTTCCCTGATGAAGCCAACTTTTTGACGAATTCCCTGAGAATCCCAGGTTGGGAGACACCCTGATGATGTATCAGGTTACAGATGGACACCACAAAAATGCAGACCATTGCATTCAAAATTAATTTAGCCATCAGGAGGAACCTAACATATTCCCATGGAGAGAGATAGAGAGTGGAGGGACGGGGGAGGCTGCTGCTGCTATTGTCTACTTTTTTTAAAAAATTATATCAATTTAAGGCTTAAAGGGAATGTAAGTAATACATCAGCAAGTGCACTGAGAGCACTTGAAGTACAAGGGCATGGTCCTTACTGAGAAAACGGGGGAGGGTACGAAGTCTAGATCTACCTGTTCTGCAGCATCTTGCATAAGCTAGGTGCTAGGCAAGACTGGGGCTTATCTACTGAGAGTGTCTAGTACAGTCAAAGAAAGCATAATAAAATTCTTTGCTGTCAAGCTGCTTCGTGGCTGCAATAAAAAAAGAGTGCATTAAGACAGGGACAAGGAAGGAAGGGAAGACTTTTTTTCTGAATAAACTAGTTGGTAGTGAGCACTTGTTTCTTCCTTTCTCGTCCACGTCTCATTGTGCTCCCTTTTAGTTGCAACGAAAGCAAGCCACGAAGGAATTTAGAGGGCTAAAAGCTTGCTTTAACATCTGTGTGCATGTGAGGGAACGCTTCATGTACAAGGCCTACTACAAGGTCATCACAATTTTCATATGAGTAACAAAATAATGCATCTCTGCATTACAAAGTATCCTATAAGTTTTCGTGTGCTGTACCGATATAGGCATCTTTTGCACGCAGAAATGGCTGGACACTAAAACTAATAGTAATTAGTTTATCATCTTTGCTTAGATAAATGTTACTGAAGTTTGGCAGGAAAGAACCGCCTTCGAATATGAGCCCGAATCTGGTCTTTGGTTTGTTTTAAGTCATGGCCAAGTACTCCTAATAAAATATTGAAATAACCAGTTGAGAAGACAGTGGATGATACTTATCTCACTTGGTCTCCAGCTTTAAAAAAAATATGTTTACAGATTGGCATAGCGAAGACACCCTTTCAAACAGATTTATCTTAAACAATTATAGTTACATGTGATTTATCTTTAACATTAGTTACATTGACCATGCAAACGGCACGGCTTTCCTCTGCTCTTGTCCCTTCCCCTATCTTGTTTTCTTTTGCGAAGATTGGCATCGATAAGAACAGCGTAGGCCTCGACGACAGCAAACAGAGCTTGTTAGTGGCTGTTACTTGGGTAGTAATTCAATTAGAGTAATTGAATTACTGTAATTTAATTACTTTTCTAGGTAATTTGTAATTGTAATTAATTACTTCCAGTCAAAAGGAATTGGTGAATTTAATTACTTTGTAACGTCAGTAATTGCAAAATTTCAGGCACAATTACAATTACTTTTGCAAAACTTTGCGGCGCCGACGGAATCTCTCTGAAAGCCTCAGCGCTCACACAAGCGGCCTGGCTCTCGGTGAAACCCTCGCACAAAGACACGGAATCACAGAAACGCACAACATAAATAGCGTCGCATTGTTTGTTGTTTTGTTGCTTACACTGCGGGCTGAGAGGCAATCCTCTTTGAAGCCTATGCCAACGGCGCCGTGTTGCGGCGTCTGCTGTGCGAGCAAAAAACAATAGCGTAAACATGCCAAAATTTTGAAAGAAAAAAAAAATTGAACTTCGGCTTTCAGTTGAGCTAGAAAATTTTTAATGTATATTAATTTTTTTTTGTTTTTTGCAGTTTTTTACATTCTTTTTCCAGTACTGTCCCATATTTGTATCTTTTATATTATTTTCAGGTTTATTTTCTGTTGGTTTTACTTAGAGTTTTTTGCATAAGCATTTTGGAGACTGACCTCGCACCTGTGAATATTGTTACCAATTATTCGGGAGCCCCGATTCGGTTCTTATATATTTCTGAGCCATTGTAATTTCAGCTAAATGTAAATAATTTAAATACCATGATGTTTGTATGTGAATGCGGTCGTATAAGCACGTGTGAATTTTAGTTTTATATTAACACTTGTAAAATATTCATATATGACTAATTGTCACATTTTTATTTGCGTGGCTAAAAAAATTCTGTCAACTCCATTTTTTTAGCGATCTGGCGTCTTCCAGCATATTACCTAATTTATTATTATTTGTAAAAAAATATAAGAACATAGTACTTCTTTGCCTCAAACTGTCAAGTTACATCATGCATTTAACAAAATGCATTAAAGGAAAGTACAATACGTGGCATTTATGCATTGATGCTTAAGCAACCTCAAGTAGTGGGGCAAGGAATGAACAAATACGTTGCATTCTATATAACTCATTTAAAGTTATATGGCCCAAGTCGGGTCGCTCTCAGAAATAAGTAATTGTAAAGTAATTGCGTTACTTTTTAAAAGTAATTTGTAATTGTAATTAATTACTTTTCACATAGTAGTAATTGTAATTGTAGTTAAACTACTTTTGGAGCAAAGTAATTGTAATTAAATTACATTTTGAAAGTAATTTACCCATGTATGTCAGGTGCACCAATTTGATCATAACAGTCTAACCCTCTTTTTAAGAATGCAAGCAAAAAGATGCTTTTCCCCTGTAAAAAAAAAGGAGTAAGGTGGATTAGAGTACGACCATAGCACCTCTATACTCTTAAAGCCTGCCAGTTTGACGACGGAGTCATAGAGTGCCTGGTCCCAAATTTGGAGCGTAAGGATTTGGTAGCACAGAGCATCAAAGAGCCATTCCTCAGAGAACTTGGACGTCAGCGCGCAGCTTTTGCAGTGGCGAGGACCCGAAACATACTTCTTTTGTGTCTCGCGTCCGCTGTGGCGAGACTTCTCCGTTGCATGCCACTCCTTCTTTCCCATTTCGGCAGCCGCTTCTCGTGGCAATCTGCCAGGCTTTGTCAGTATAAAGGAGGCTATGGTACGACATATGCTGGTGCTCTGTAGCGGGGTGCCATCCTGCTGTGTAATCTTTGGGCAGCCCCTTAGTCCACAGAACTCTAAGAATGTAGAGGTTATCTATCCTACCTGTGACATTATCTCCAACTCGCAAATTTCAGTGCTGCATTGGATTGTTTACAGCATATCTTCAACTCGCAAATTTCAGTGCTGCATTGGATTGTTTACAGCAAGGCATGCAAGTGAGTCATGTTTTTTTTATCCGCAAAACTTTCAAAAGGCCTAATTGTTTACCTCGGCAAAAACTGCACTGTTCGGGGCACAGCCACGCAGGCGGCAAGGCGTTGACACCAAGAGGTCCCTTTCCCTCGCTGGCTCTTGCGGTACCCTTGTCTCCGTCGACTGAAAGGAGAATCCCTTCATTGTCGTGCATACTTGAGCCTCCACTGAAGAAAAAATGATTCCATATGAACCTACTTGTTATTAAAGACCAAAGTTCACTTCTTCACTCTTATTTTCTACCCACCTAATACAGTGGTTTACTAACAGGAACACCACCATTAACTAGAAAACTCATTCGTAATGCAAGTCCTCCGTAGTAATGAATCATGTTCAAGGTCTAATTAAACAACAAGCATGGGCACTAAAGACACCCTCCTACATGGGTGAGTATTAGTGGACTCGATACGGCTAACATTTGCGAGGCCTAGCTTGACAACGTAATAAATGATATTGTTTCTCGTCACATTATTTTTTAGATGACTTGGCATTAGTTTTGACCTCAGACGGGTTTTGAACGCATCAATATAATGTTTGCAACTTCGCGATGGGAACCACGAAGTTCTTTTAAAACTAAATTGCAAGCGTTAAAATAAAATAACAAAAAAGTTGTACCGATGCACGCATATAATTACCATTGCCTATGCCCGTACCGGCACTCTGGCACCTGTTTCCAGAAAAATCAACAAATACGAAAGTAATGTATGAATTATACATCGTGAAGAAGCCTGCCGACAACGTGACGAACAGTGTATTGAATGCCAAGAACGCATGAACTGTTAAGTTTTTTTTTTCAGTGGATGACTATTTGCCCTTGGTATTAGAGTGCAGCTCTTAGGCGCCCGTTTCCGGCTTGAGCGGCGTCTGCGTAATCGCGCGTTGCATTATGGGAAGTTTCCCATAATGACGTCACGAGGGTTATCCTCACGAGGGTCACAAGCGTTACCCTCAGGAGGGTTGAGAGAGTTAGTTACCCTCGAAAGGGTTACCCTCACTTAGGTCACGAGGGTTACTCCCACGAGGGTCACCCTCACAAGGGTGAAGAGTTACCCTCACGAGGGTCACCCCCTGAGGTCACGTGACCCCCCCCTTGAGGTCACGTGACCTCAGGAAGTCACCTATCCCTCAGTACCCTTCCCTCCTCCTCCTCAATCCGCTCAAATCCGGCATTACAGGGAGTTGGAAACTGCTTTCATTTTTAACTCAAATTAAAGAAAGATTATTTATATAGCAAGATTTGTAAATTCACTGAATTGGGCATCTCTGTACTCTGTTTCATACTTAGCGTGCAACGCTGTCAAAGCCACTGACGCGAGCGCGTGGCTTCATCTATGGTATTGTTTGCGCGAGTACAAATGATGTTTGCGCAAATGATGAACGATATCAAGCACCACGCTCGCACTAGTAGCTTTGACAGCGTTGCACGCTAAGTATGAAACAGAGTATATAGGATTCATTTTATGTCAAATCCATCGTTTACTTGCCATCCCAAGACATCAGAACTTCTGAGGTCACAGTTCATAAATATAGAGAGTATATACTTGGCTTATAAACGAACAAGGGGAACAACCTTCACGAGTTTAGCTGGGTTTTCGTCTAAGCATTATGCAATGATAGTAAAGAGCATGGAAAAACTATTAGATATTCAAATCGAAAATATTCGGCCAATACCTCTATTCGCTTCGAACTCAAAATCTACTATTCCCACAAGACTATGTTTTAGTAAGAAATTTCAAGCAAGTGCACGTAAGATGCAGTACGAAGTAAAACATGTTCGTACCTTCATTCTTGAGATATAATTAGTGGGCCACGTCCAGCTTTCATGTGGAAGGCAATTTAACTTCCAGAGCAATCAAGTCCACATGGAGAACTACAGAACCTGTAAAAAAAAATGTGGAATGTGATTAGTTTATGAACAGAATGTGATGACAGAATAAACCTCCCGATTGCTGCAAACTATGAGTTACACATAAGCAGTGCTTGAAGTCTCCCATAAGTTGAGGGGTCCCTGCAAGAAGGGGGAGGGCAGGGGAGAGGGTTCTGACAAAATGTATTAGGTGCACATAAAATAAAACCCACTGCTGACTCTGTCCCCGCCGTACCTGCAACCCTCAAATCGCTAATCCCCAAATGTCACATCCCTGAAAACAAGCTATTTTATTGCAAGATATAATTTTTATTTCACTAATGCTGAGGCTGTGGAGGAGGGTCTCGGACCATCCGTTAAAATCAGCGGGTGGTCCGAGACCCCTGAGGCCCCCCAGACTTTGAGCCCTGCACATAAGTGCAGTGCAGGAACCTCAGCTTAATTATGGCAGATGCTAGACAGTGAAACCAACTTGTGACTTATGCTACGCAACCATTTTAGCAAGGGAAGTTTGAAAAATGTACTTTGAAGATGGAGTTGCCCCATTCAATGAGTTTCTTCAAGCCTGCTGTCATAAGTTAATTTCAGATGTTACTGCCAATTGCAGCTCCCAAAAAAACAGGTGCTTGAACACCGTGTTAGTAAGAAATTTCAAGGAAGTGCACACAAGATGCAGTAGGGAGTAAAACACGTGCATACCTTTATTCTTGAGAATTAATTAGTGAATCACGTCCAGCTTTCATGTGGAAGGCAATCATCATAACTTCCAGAGCAATCAAGTCCATATGAACAACTACAGAACCTGGAAAACAAGAAATGTGGATATTGTTTGAATAAAATGCGATGACAGAACTAAACCTCCCGATATCTGCAAACTATGAGTTACACGTAAGTGCACTGCAGGTGCCAGTGTGATTTAAGAAAGTGCACCTCCCGGAGATAAACAGGTGCTTGAACACCGTGTTAGTAAGAAATTTCGAGAAAGTGCACACAAGATGCAGTAGGGAGTAACACACGTGCATACCTTCATTCTTGAGAATTAATTAGTGGGTCACGTTCAGCTTTTATGTGGAAGGCAATCATCATAACTTCCAGAGCAATCAAGTCCATATGAACAACTACAGAACCTGGAAAACAAAAAATGTGGAATGTGGTTAGGTTCTGAATAGAATGTGATGGCAAACTAAACCTCAATATCTGGAAACTATGAGTTACACACAAGTGCACTGCAGGTGCCAGTGTGATTTAAGAAAGCTGTAAACCCAAATGAAATTACGTGAAAGGGGCATGGACACAGAAATTAGGCAAGTTAGAGTATTTGTTACATGACAGCACCATAGGTTATTGGACATACACGAAACATTTCAGAATATTTAAAACTCCAATAATTACAAATTTTTTTTAATGTTCGTTGTTTTTATTTGGTGACCAGGATACCTTGACACAACTCCTACTGTGGCGACGGCAGCTCATCCATAAACCACGTGACTCTGATTCAAACTTTTAACACTCTCTCTTTCGTTGTTCTCTACCCGCGTTCGCCACGCCACGCTTGTTTGTTACTCAGGCTCTGTACCTGTTTCTTCCTCTGCCGTCTCCCTCCAAAAGTGACGTTGAATTCGAAGGAGCAAGCTGTGCCAGATATTCCAACTGCCCAAAACTTGGGAGGGAAAAGTGGGGTAAAGGAGCATGTTGGGGCGAAGGACGCCTGGGCGCCTTCTGAACCATGCCTGGAAATGCATACAAGAGATCTACGAGTGGCACCGCCTCGCCGCTTGGGACTGACTAGGGACACTAAAGGGACAAGGAAGATGTCCTCACCAACGCCTGCAAACATGGCTGGCTTGCTGAATAGGTGGATCCGAGGGTCCCGCAACTAAATAGAATTTTTGTGTGAAACTAATGCGTTCTTAGATAAACAAATTTGGCAGTTTTATACTAACATGTAATGGGCTTCAGTGACACACTTAGATTTCATGTTTTCCATTCCTGAAAAGTCTAGAAC
Organism: Ixodes ricinus; assembly: GCA_037355805.1. NCBI lineage: Eukaryota > Metazoa > Arthropoda > Arachnida > Ixodida > Ixodidae > Ixodes > Ixodes ricinus. The sequence continues at coordinate 23,258 of JAZHYW010004371.1, forward strand.
CAGTTGAATGCTAAAATAATTTCTACAGCTGTTTCTTGTTTTACACGTACACATAAACAATTGTTTATATGTACGTGAAATTAATGCTTAATCTATTTAGTATGTTGTTATTGCCGCTACAAATTCTTGTTTCCCCCATATAATGCATTCCACGAGAATGTCCTGGAGGGTAATGAACTTGAGCTGAAGTAACTCCCATGAAACATAGTGTAAATTTTTATGGTGCTCCAACAACCAAAACAGAACCACAAGTGATCCTACTCGTCAATATAATTAGGATAAAAATCCACGGTGACTAAAATTGTAGTTTGGCTGGTTGATACGTCACAAAGGATACATAGAAAACAGGTACGGATAGAAGTGACTCGGCAAACAAAAGGATCACACTCAGTGGAGGTTTGCTACCAGGAATTAAAAAGAAAACACAAAACATAGAAGGCAACTTAAATCATATGGCACCACCTACCCCACATAGATATCAGTTTGCGTATTTACCAGAGAAGGGGAGCGAAAAAAAACGTTGGAAGAGGAGACACCTCCAGGTGCATTGTGTGGTGGGAACAATATATGATCCGCTTTTGCATAGCCTATGCAGGTCAAGCAAAGCCCTATATCAAAGACAGCCCTCGGTGTCGTGTGAACATTTGGCAGTACTGTTACCAGATCCGGTTGCATGACAGAGTTCAATAAGATCAGATAACTGCAGGATATCAGGATAGAATCACAAGGATATGTGGAAGCTGGTGAAATTTTGGCTCGTGACAACGACAACTGCTTCCTCATCCGGTCCATCTCTTTGTTAAAAAAGGACCTTGATTACCTTCAACCAATAAACAAAATCAAGCATCCTCCGCATTCACATAAGGTAGGTGGCACAGGGTGATTACTTGTTGTGTAGTTTTTGTAAATAATTTGAAAATCAAATTATTTACAATCTTTCTTATCTGAGCCACTTATGTACATTTGAAAATGGAGGGAACCAGATTTGTGAACAGATGGAGAAAAACTATTTCCCTTGTACCGAACCACACTACAAGTACAAATCTTGGCTAATAGAGTAGCCTACAATTGAAATAAAGTAGTGCTGTATCCTGCATGCCAAAAGATGCACAAAGGCTTTCCCAGTGTGATGCAGATGGGCGTTGCGGGAAGCTCTTCGAGTTCAACATTAGAGATGCGTGTTGCATTCTAAAAGTAAACAATGATGCAGTTGAACTTCAAACCATATTATTATCTGAGAATGGTTCAAAGGCAAGAAAGCACAAGTGGCTAATGTTTCCATGCATTAACAGACAAAAAATAATCATCAGTGGTGAAACTTACAAAAGAACTGCTTGTAGCAGTTATTGTAGCGAAAACATGGCTTTTGTAGCACACATTTCATTTCATTTATTTCACACTGCAAAGTTAAGGACAGGACGTCCTGAAACCAACAGCACACGCAACGAAACCGGCACAACCAAGTACTGGGGCAGGATACCACTAGCAGATAATAGTTGCTTGAACGACGGCAAGCTGAAGTATTCAAATAACGAACCTGCAGCAAAAAGATGTCCGAGCGCTCCATCATGGCTGTGGTAGCGTGCCTCGAATGACTGGCGTGGGATAGCGGCTTTTGTATAGGCATCGTCGCTGAAGACCAGTGTTGGCAGGCTCCTAATGCTCCCAACTTCAAATCCGCCAAGATGGGCCCCAGGAGCCACTGTTTTTCTGTGGTTGGCTCGAGAACGATCAATTCCGTCGTGTCCTGTGGGTCGTCCAGCATATGGGCCCCGTCATTGCTGGCGATGCTCAGAAGTATAATCTGCAGCAAAAAGATGTGCGAGTGCTTCATCATGGCTGTGGTAGCGTGTCCCCCACATTCGAGCTTTTGGAGCAGGCGATTCCGGTTTATTACATTGTAAAAAGTTATGCAAGTACTATAGAAATTCCCGCAGTTCCTCAAAGTGACATAAAGACTATTATAACTGCAATTATAACACATAATTATGCGTAGCAAAAAGATTGCTGTTGGAAATGTTGTAATAAAAGGGGATAGAAAGCAAAAACACAGAACTTTGGCAAGGACCTCATTGCCTTTAAATCTCAATGCAATTACTAAATCAGTCCCATCTTCGAAAACTGCAAAGCAACAAAACTATTTTAAGATAGCGAATAAACCACACATGTCACAACAAGCATTTTTTCCTAAAATGAAAATAATGGGAGGAAGATTCATACGAGTGTTCCTCAAGTAATCGGTGCCACCGGAACAATGATTGACGCCGCTCTTCCTCCCACGCAAGGCATCAAAAATCGTTCCAGCCAATGAGAAGCTACTACAAAAGGGAAACTAAGGGTTGCACACTCTTCTCGGAGAGTGGCCGCTTTTTGCTGGAGCACATATTTTAATAGTCGCTTTTACGTCGGCAAATATAAGCGAGTAACTCGGGGTTCCTCAATTTCATGAAAGAACAAAATTGTTTTCGTCTATGGAAGCTCACCGTGGGACGGAAGTGGTTTGTGTACCTCAGTCCTATTTATTATTGAGCGGTAATACATCATATCTGCTGAAAGTATTTAATAAATCATAGCGTCCAAAGCGTGGCATGTCGTCGTCTGCTTCCAGTCAGCATCTGATAGAGAGCCTCAAGAGTGTGTTCAACTGCTTGATCGGGGCATATGTTTATGGGTGCCATTAAATCGCAAACTTCTGCTGTGGGGCGGGCTATGGGTGGTTTCTCAACGTAAATCCGGTTATAAACAGATGCTTGAAGATTTTACGCGAAGAATAAAATAACACTTTTTTTAGACACCATTTTTGTTCCGATAGGATAGGCATCTTTTTTCACACGCGAAAAAGTGTATAATCCGCCATCTCTAATGCCGCCGTTAAATTGCAAACGCTCTCCGTGGTTTAAGTTAAACGCGCTCTTACTTGAGGCTCTCTAGCATCTAATGACGTTGGTAGTGCCATCCCGCGGTATGTTATGCACGCATGGCCGTCGTTCGTCCAGTAGGCCTACCTCACTGATCTCTACCATAGGGGGCTGGAAGGCGCTTAGCCTCGCTCCGAGTCGGGTGCAAGTGAAGCCACCGGAAGTTCGATGCTTGTCCAGGAAGTCAAGTGTTTGCTGGGTCTTATAGAGCATTTAGTTAATGTTTTGGTTCACGCTTTCTTGCATTTTCACTTGGGTTTTAATAATCCCTTTTAGTAATCAATCTTGGGAATGAGGCATTTGAACTTGGGGCATATACACTTAATCAACTAGAATCTAGAAATTCTCACACATCAAATGGCTTCCAAAAAGACTTCTCGGGCCTGCATGAACTGTTATTGTGCAAAAAGCAGGCTCTCTTGATATAACAAAAGCAAATCAAGCGCCTTGGAAACTGTTTGGACCACCGCTCGTAAGAGTGGGAAAGCCTGTCAAGCGCTCACTTCCGGGACAAGCCGCTTACTTCCGGTGGCTTCGTACCTGTTTGCTCAATGCGTCATCCAGCCCTCTAGTGCAGATCAATGGCCTACCTCGAAACAAACTGCCATAGACAAGAACTTTTTTACATATAAACTGACTAATCTCTATGACAATTATTCAATCGCACATCCCCACTCCACGAGTGCCGCCATCTTGCATGTCAAAAAACATGTTTTTGGAGCGTTGCGGAGGCTGGCGGCAGCGTGCTGAAGACACTTTTTCTACTCGTTCGTCGTCATTTGTCAAAGAAGTTCTTTAAAGCCCTGTGTAAGCTGTGATACTTGCTGTTGAGAACACGTGTAAATTTTTACGGAAGCGCAGTGCCGCAGGAAAAGGGTACAACTCGTCGAAAGCAAGTTTCGCCAGTCTTGCGGCGTTATCAAAGCTTCCTTCCTTGGCATGACAAAGCGCTGAGTCTCCGTGCCTTCGCACGCTTGGATACCGATCAAGAATCGGCGCCGCGGCAAAGTTTCGAAGGTGTGTCGGGCATAGATGTCTTTGCATCATGTATCGGCCACGGAGTTCTGGATCGTCCAGATGTTCAGGCGAGTTGCTATCAAGAAAGGGGGAAAACAATATGTATGGTTGCTCTTATGCGCTATTAACCATGCCTATGTTCCCAATATACTCTAATAGATCACATGGCAGCACAAATAGACCAACACTGTGGAGCAAGGTGGGCTTTCGAAGGCAAAAGTACAAGACAGCGAGAATGAAAATCTTTGAAGCGCGGCCCATATGGTCTTGTGCAATCTGTTGACCAATCACAACTAGGCGAGCCGCGCTCACACGTCAAGTGAAATTAAGTAGGTTGTTAATGAGCCACTGCTGATCAGTGATGAGGAGCCATTGTGCGCGGTATTCTGTAAACCATCTAACGACGAAAAAAAAAGTACCTTCCCCCTCTTCTGTCGCCACTTAGTTACAAATACAGTCGTCAGAGTAAAGTAAAACGCTGCTCCAGAAGCCCATACGGCTTCACGCACATTGCACTCGTAAAACATATCCACACGGTGTCGATTCTTGATTGTCATTCAAGCGTGCGAAGGCACGGAGGCGCAGCGCTTCGGTGTGCCCATGAAGCTTTAATCATGCCGCGAGACCGGCGTAACTTGCTTTCAACGAGTTCTGCCTTTTTCCTGCAGCGCTGCGCTTCCGTAAAAATTTTCACGTGTTCTCAACGGCAAGTTTCACGTCTTACATAGGGTTTTAAACGACTTCTGTGAATGACGACGAACGAGTAGAAACCGTGTCTTCAGTACGCTGCCGCCAGCCTCCGCAACGCTCTGAAAACGCGATTTCTCAACAAGCACGATAGCCGTCCGGTCGCCGCACTCGGGCTGCAGCGAACAAGCGCGGATGCGCGATCCAGCAATTGTCCTAAACATCATTGTATAAACTAGAAAAAACACGACATGCTCTCAGTACGCGACAGCGCTCTTTATAATTATTCAACGAGCGCGGTTCAGTGTTTCATGTGAAAATTTGATTTCTCCGGTTCTTACCGAGCCTGAAGACGAAAGGGTGACGGCGCCTGAAAGCAAAAAAAGGTACGAACAGGAAGACTTCGGGAGAGCCCAGAGCAAACCAAACTCCCATGGCAATGAGCCCTGTGCCTGAGTACAGTCGGCCGTAAAAAAGATTGACACAAGTGATTCGTGGCCGGTGCGGTAAAACCGCCACACGCGGCGCTATATTTCGCTATAACACGGGGAACGAGAGTGGTCGGAACGTTCCCACTTTTGAATCGCAGGGGTGCTTCGAGAGAGAGATAATTATCGTTTGTAGCAATTCCTTTTTTTTTTTTTACGTGCAGCCTGTTTATCACGGCAGCTCCGTTTATCACGGCGTCGTTTGTGACGGTAGGCACTGATAAAAAAAGGATAGCGCTGTTCTCCCCGAGCGAGCAAAAACAGAACACATGTGCGCAGTCAGGCTGTGTTGTTTCGAAAGCGCGCTTTGGGAACGGTGTGTCGACGTCCCCCGTGCATCCAAGAGAGGACGAATCCGGCAATCGCGACCCCAGCCTGCTTACGCTATTGAAGCGCCCCGTGTCGCCTTATCGCCGGCCAGGCCATCGCTCCCTTGTGTCAATCTTTTTTACGGCCGACTGTACGTCCATCGAGCGAGTCTGATGCGTAGATAAGTTTCCCTCGTGCAACTGGGTCGGGAAGCTAAAGCAACAAACTTAGCGCGTTTTCTGACTCAGCCCGAGCTATTGCGTTAAGTTACGCGTCTTTCATTCCTTCTGCACTTCGGTTATCTCGCAAGGCGCATGCGAAAATGAGTTAGCTTACCTTTTTAGTGCGGTTGAATGGTGACAGGTGATCGCGCCGAAAACGAGGCTACCGCAATCACCGCCTGTGGTGGTTCCCACACGAGCAGCGAGTAAACATCACGTGACAGACGGTCGCTCCTCGCCACCGTGCTCCTCGCTGCTCTCACTTGTCTTCGTCCGCGAACTGAGTGCGCCGGCTTTCGGGTGGGTCTCCCTCCGCCACTCAAAGAGATCTTCGCATTCGCATGAATGGCACGTAACATGAGACATGTGCCAACAAGAAAACTATCCTTAGAGCAAACGTGGCGTGTGTTAGGTGTTTTTGCTTGAAAGAAAAGGGAGCACAGACCTGAACTAAGAAATATGTGGAGCCGTACATTTACGGACTCGTGCCGTCATGCCGCCTCTACGGCGCTTTGCCAGTGCGCGCCTCTCACAGCGCTTTCCAGTTTAGAAAACGTCCGTTGACGTACGTTTTTTTTTTTACAGTGTACGTGTTGATGGCTACATTGTGGAGCGACCTATTCACAAAATTTATTAGCCATTGAATACCTGGAAAATAAATTAGAAAACGAATGCTATGCGCCAAATGCTGCTGACTCCCGTTGAGAAGTGGAAGAGTCAAAACAGAGTCACACGAATCATTGACTCTCTAAGAGAGTCGTGAAGTGTCAAAGGGAGTCATGG
>JAZHYW010004372.1:0-28728 GCA_037355805.1 Ixodes ricinus
TGTGCTTGCCTTGGCGTCGCGCGACCAGTTGCTTAGAGATTGTGGCTTGAAAGTGAGAATCACGGTTGTCGCTTGGTACGTTGGAGACAAAGGTTGCCTGCAGCTAAGCAGCTTCGGCTGCTGGCCCGTCTCTCCTCCTACGGAAATCACCCGCACCCGAGGAAGTTCGAGGACTGGGGCCTACTGGAAGGCGTCAGGAGTTGCGAGCCCTCTCGCTTTTTTATGGGTATGTTGCATTGAGGCCTATTTTACCGCGCAGTTTTTTTTTAAGCATTTTACACTCCCCTAGCCATATGGCATGTACTTGCTACTTCAAGAGGAAATCACAGGCCAGAGACCTCCCCGCCCGAGGCACGGGGCTCTGCTGGAAAGTTGTATTTGCAGGTGGGTGCGTTGCACTGGCGCAGCGAACATGTCTTGCAACGTTCACCAGCGGCTTCGCTGCTGACTCCGGTGGAAGCCTGGGGCCTGCTGTGGGGCAGCCTCTTGTTTTCCTTTTGGAGGGGCGGAACGCAGTTCTACTGAACTACTACTCTGGCACACAGTGTGTCGCTGAGCAGATTGCTCATACCTTTGTTTGGTGGCAGCGCCTTTCTCTGGTCGGACAGAATCCAGGTGCCAGAAGGAAGGGAATTTTTGAGAGGATTGTCGGCCGGCAGACTGTGGGTAGGACTGGGGTGGCGCTCTCTGGGAGGTAGTCGTACATTGGTGACAGAGTTTCTCTGGCACCGATATCAGGCTGGAAGTGGCATTAGAAGACCACCTGGGATTCCTACCTTGGCACATTACTTATTACAACAGGTTCCAGTGCAATGGAATTCTCTGGCATTCGGAAACGTACAGGATGCCCAAGAGGGTCAATTGTGTCGCTCAGCTGCAGGATGGCTCAGTTGGAATTATTCAAGCACTTGCTGTGTTTGATGGGAGCCCTCCACAGCTGCAGCCCCAGTACCTGGTGTTGGTTGAAAGCTTGACCTGGTGCCGAGTGTTGCTTTCATGGACGTTCAACTTGGGATTTCTTTTACAGCGGTAAGAGAGGGCACGCGGTCAGGTGACATGGCAGCATGCAAACTTAATGCTTTAAAGAGAAATGTGTTGCCATGGAGCACTACTCCTGCAAGTTTTCTTGTTCTGGCTCTCCCGAACCTCGTTGAGTGCGATTAAGGATGGCAACAGCTTAAGCGACTTAATTTTCACAAGATTAATTTTCGCAACTTGAGTAAAATCGCAAAAAATAGAGCCCGCGAATATGTTTCTCTTAGGTGACAAATGCATAGCATACTACCCGATTCATGAAATTTTGTGTACGCAAAATATTCCCGAAAACTACACTTTGCCAAATTCGTGAAATATGGAGCCCGCAGAAATAAAGCCATTTACAGTTTATTCGCACTGATAGTAAAAGCTTCTTATGAATAAAAGCCAGTGTCTGCTTTCCAAATGATTGTCATTTACGGGGGCAGAATAGCAAATGAGCAAAGACAGCCCGCCATTAAAAATGGGGGCTAAAGTTGCAAACTATGCTAAGATTCTGCGCATATGAAACTAGTACTCAGTTTCACAGAATGCAATTCGTTAAAACTTGGAAGTATAGGGAAACTGAAATGAAAATTGAAATATAGCTATCTCATTTAGAAGTAAGGTAAATATATGATCAATGCAATCCGTAAGTGAGGATTGCACGTTTACATTTTGAGTGAACGGCTATGTTTTTTATTCTAAACTAGTTTTTCTGGCAAGCACTTGAAAGCAGCCATTGGAACATGCACCTTGGAATTATTTGCACATTTGCAACGTCACCCGTTGCATCTTGAGTAAGTTTATGGGGAGGCTTGCAGGATCAACGGCTTTGCCATTTGGTGGCACCAGTCCCTCTGAGATAACCAAGAACCTTGATCTTGACGAAGTAAGCCAGCTCTGCTGTTGCATTCTTCGTCAAAATCACAGTAAGCGAGGCTTCGCGATCGCGTTTCGACAGATGCATACTTCTGCAGAGCGGCGCTGTACTTATGGAATCAGTGATGTAGCAACTTTTCGACAAAGCTTTGGGGACACCCACCAGAAGCAAGTTAAGAATTCTTTAATTTGTTTTAAAATTTTATTTTGTCCTTTGAATGAAAAATTTGTACTTGCGTGGTGCTACCATAGCATAGTCGACATCTCAAAATTAAGATAGGTGGTAAAATTTTGTTTCCATACCTCTTTAACATTATTAGAGCCCTTTTTATTTGTTGAGTACCTTTCCTGAGTGGCAGTGAATGGCTCTGCTTTGTAACAAGGAGACAGAAGAGCTTTATTTTTGCAAAGCTTGTACTATATGAGCAGTTTTTGCCATACTTTGGCCTGTAATCACTACTGCATGCATGAAGCACATTAAGGACCCTGAATCAGCAGGCATACTGCCCTGGCCAGATTGCCCATCTACACTGGAGACACCAGACACCATCTTAAAGCAGACTAACTTTCAGGTATCTAAACTTTCATTAAACAAATTTTGTGAGTAGGTTTAGACATTTAGTATTTTCTAATTTGTGAAATTTACATATGCCACACCAATGAACGGCATCTGGCACACCTCAGGATTAACTTCCACCACCCGTGGACCTTTTGACATGCGGCAGAAATCTTGGCTACATAGCACCTTCTTTGCAATAGGCCTCTATCAAATTGCAAGCACCTCGGTCGAGACTTGAACGCACTAACTGTCGGTCTGTCGGTTGGTGTTTGACCTTGCAGCCACCAAGGTAGTTAGGTGAGGTAGTAGTGGCTTCTAGCATGCGGAGATTTAATGTTTCTAAAATCTGTTACTACAAATTATATTGATAAATAATTGATGGCCCAAAGAATGTCCTTCTTTTGTTTCTGGGTTCTGTTATTTCTTTACTTCTCTTTTTTTCCTAAGAGCCTGTTTTGCCCTTCACCAATAGTGCCCTTCTTCACTTAGCTCAGGGAAGGGAAGAGAAGGGAAGGGAGGACAGCTCGTGGAGGGGTAGTTTTTTCTACGGACTATGAAATGATCAGTTCAAACCTTCTACTGGGGAGCAGTGGCTGAGTGAGCTAGTGCACACCAGCTCGGAGCACGTAAAGCGAAAGCTTGCTTTGCAGAACCCAGGATCCTGGGTTCAAGCCCCGCCCCTGCCCGTTTTGATCTGGATGAGCATTGTACCGGCGTGTGGTCGTATATCACTACTGCGTGGTGCATGTTAAAGACCCCAGGCTAGCGGTTGTACTGCACTGGCTATATTTCTCATCTACAGCTGGGAGACTTGTCGCCCGTTGAGGCAGACCAAGTTCTAGGCTGTATAAACAAATGCACAACCCAATTTTTTTTTCAAACCTTCGCTGATTTTGAACAGGACAGCCGTATCAGTGTACATTCGTGTAGTCATTTTTGCTGCTGCATCGTAAAGGGGTACTCCACTGGTATTTTCATAGTCGCCAATCGGGGCCTAAAATAGGTTCAACACACCAATAAGCCTGGCTAAATTAGCATCTCAAATATTATGTCAATACAATTTTTTTTCACACAGTTCTTGAATGTTTAAATTTCGTTTTCACTGCTTTTTCAAACAAATTGTCTACTGGCAACATTGAAAAACTAACCAGAGAGGTTATTCCCAACTGAGGATGGCACAGGTTCACTGTTTGGGCTGTAGAACTTGTTCCCAACTGATTACAAGATGCTTCTTGGGGTTAAATGAAGGATGTGGAAGCTCGCTACAGCATTCGCTCAGTAGCATAAAAGAAATGCGCAATACACACGTGCCTATCGGCCGAAAGGCTTGCCTTCCTGGGACATCGTGCCACTGACAAGTGCGGGGCAGCTTGAATATTTCTTTTTTCATTGTTGTTTTCTCAATAGCTATTTGGAATTTAGAGGTACTATATAGCATACGGGAATGTGTAAAGCCAGAGGATTCATAAGATACAATTAGTTTGGGTAGTTAAAAAAATCGGCAGAGTGCCCCTTTAAATGGATACTACAACGAAATTTCGGCGCTCATTTTTTGGTCTATATGTGTTCAAAAGAGCAGTATCACATGGAACATACCAATATCTTGTTAGAAAAGTCTCGAAAAGGAATTTTAAAACAAATTAAACGATTAGCAAAGAGCACCTGGTGAATGTCGCTAACGCCTCGTTTGTATTGCTCGTCTAGGAACCTTGACAGCTAGTGACGGAGGTCGTCTCGCCTACGGCCACGACGAGAGAAGGGGGAAGGAGGAACTCCCCTCTTCCCGAGAATCCCTTTTGTGTGTCGCAGAAGTCGCTATTGTCCCCTACAAGATTATAGAAGATTAACCCGTCACTCAAAATTCGTACAAAAGCAGCCGCTTCGGTGTCTGGAATGACTAGGCCATCCTCTCGACGTCAGCCTCGCCGTAGCTTTGCTCGTCTCGAGACGACCTACGTCACGATTGCGTTGGATGTCACGTGCTCTAAGCTGGGCCTTCTCCGAGCGCTTGCCAGAGTGGGCCATTTATAACGAGAAATACAGCCACCAGGATCAAAATACAAATGTGTGATTGTCATTTACGGATATTGTGGATCATATTCAACCTATTTTTGAACACGACGGGAATATTTCAAATTTCGTTGAAGTATCCCTTTAAAGACCCAAAGTTAGTACACTGCACTGGTCAAATTGCCTCTATTTAGTGGTTATAGATGATGCCAGGAGCCATTTTAAGGCAGACTAGACTCCTGCTGTCGAAGGTTCATGCAAGAAATTTGACCTTTTTTAAAGAACATGTTTTAATGTTCCTATGGTACTCTAAAGTCAAAGTTAAATTTGGTGGAGCTTTGTGCCAAACCAACAAAGGGAATCTTGCACGCCCGAGTGGAGGACTGAGGATTAATCTCGACCACCAGGGGACCTTTTGACGTACAACTGAAAGATTGGTTACACGGCGCCTTCTGTGCAATAAGCCTCCGTCAAATTGCGGGCACCTCGGCTGAGATTTAGGGCGGCGCTTTGCCTCAGAGCAGCCAAGGCCTAGGGGTACTCTCTTATTTGCTTTATAGGCATTCCAATTTGATGTCTAAAAGATTTTCTCTAACCTTATAGCTGGAGTGGCTGGCAGTGGCGTCTTGAGGGTCAGCGGCACCCGGAGCGGTAGCCCGCCTCGACCCCCCCCCCGCTCTCGTGGCTTGCCGCGACACCCCCTGAGCCCTGCACCCGGGGCGGTCCCCCCCGCCCCCTTGTGATGCCACTGGTGGCTGGCACCCTGTAGAATAAGTTCTGTTGTATGCCAATGCTCGTTTAGTGTAATTTGTATTTATTACAGAATACTCTATGGTAAATTTAGGTGCTTACATGCCAAACCAACAAGAGCAGGTGGCATGTGCCAGCGAAGAAATCAGGGTTAATTTCAACCTAAGAATATTTTGATGTGCAACCGAAATCTTGGTTACACAAATGCCCTCGCTGCTATAAGCTTCCGTCATATTGCGAGCACCTTGGCTAGTATTTGAACCCCCTACTGGGAATCCATAGGCTGGTGCGAGAGTTGTAGGAATTTAGGACTTGGGGTTTTACTGTGCAAGCATCTTTTCAACCTTTCTTATCAGACGCGTCGCTAGAAAGCTCATGAGCTCGTGTCACTATCCCGCTTACAGTTTTCGCAAACATCTGTCTGTAAAGAATGAGCTTGTCTGCCTTCCTCCTTTTTGTTCTACATGATGAAATTATAGAACTGGTCATGAAGACTTGCAGTGTGATTGTGTAGTTTGAACTACTGGCCTTGCCTTTCTTGTTTGTGTGTATACTAAGACTGTAGTTTTAAAAAGTATGTAAATATTGTAGAATGCTTATCAACTTGTAATGTTTTCAGTTATCAACTAAGTGGATTCCTCTTTGTACCTGCATATGTTAAATAATTTTGCTTGTGAGTGAATTGGTATGTTTATTATCTTCTGTGGTGCCTGCTCTTGCGAAACTGGTCAGCTAGATTATTGGTGACGAGAATGTTGTATTGTACATAATTGGAAAAAGATGCCATCTTGTACACTAAACGTTGTTTTCTGCCTATTATGGTTTTTGTGTTCAAATTTGATATCATCACTCTATCATTGTCTTCCTTCAAGGATTCAATAAACATTTTATGATTTCTGTTTGTTGTTGGGATTATTGATCCAAAATCAAAGTTTTAGAATTGTCCTGAACGATTATTTTTTAACACTATTTTTTTCTTTCTTTTTCAAAAATGCTATTATGCTTTAACCAAAAATGAAGGTGTGTGCATTTTTGCTTGTTAAAAATTGTAATTGCTCAAACAACACAAGCCAATTAAGGATTTAAAATAAGTCTTGTACTATGTTTGCAGTGCAAAATTCACTATTTTATGGTCAGTGTTTTCCCAATATATAATCCATGTGCTCATGTTCGATCTAGACACAAAATTAATTGTACATATAGTTCCACTATTCATTATGTGCATTTTAAATACCATTGGAGGATGAAAAAAAACTGATTGAACCAATTGCTATGGTGCCATGCATATCTAACCCGAAAGGGTGTCCGTGCTGTCGCCTTAGGCTAAATTAAGACAGCACGACTTGATTGGGGCACATGGCAAAAGTAAGCAAACTTTATATTTTTTTTTGAAGGGGGTATAAAAACATTTTTGCATAAATTTAGTTTTTATTTACAAACATGCATTTTAGTAAGTATATTTAAATATAGTTTTAGAAATATATTTTAATACCGAGCGATTATAATTCATATTTAAAAAAATATATTGAAATGCATTTCTAACGTATTAACATTTTATTAATGCATTTAAATGTTCTTGGAGTATATTTGAATACGCGTATTTTAACGTATTTTTAGAAATATATTTCTAAAAATATATTGTAGTGTATATTTTAATGTATTTAAAAATAAAAAATACACTTAAATGCATTCGAAATTCATTTGAACATATTTCGAAGGTATTAGTTTTCTCTAAGGGACATGCAGCCGTGCTAGCTTGTTGTGCATCATTCAATTTTCCCTAGATAATTTCCACAAATCTCCCGATTGCCTCTTTGTGACTGTGATGCTTCTCTCTTCCGTAATTCCATCGTCGCCAGCAAAACCCGGGACCCCCGCCAATCTGTTACCCCTTCCGGGAGGGCAGGGTGAAGCCCCGTGCACATCACAACCATGCAAGTGCACTAGTGTCTCGCTCTCATTATGTCAGGTGGCGCATATTGTGTCTGTCTCCTGAAATTTAGCCCTATACGTCCTTGTCCTCAAAACTCCCGTTTTCGCCTCGAACAGCAAAGAACTTCCCAGTTAATTGTCAAACATGATTTTCTTGCTTATGTCCTGTTTTTGGGACCTTAAGTTGTTAGAGCGGATTTTTCCTGCATTCTGCTCTCCCCTCCCTCCCCCCCCGACACACACACACAGTTTTCTTTTCCACCTTTTTCACTCCCTTTTCCACTGAAAGTAGTTTGCTCAGCCCAATAACTCGTGTGTAGGAATTTAACTGTAAGCTTTTGGGTTCGGTTTGTCCATTTTGTGTTTAAACTTTTAATATATAAATACTTGAATACTTTCCATGCCCACTGCGTTTCATCCATTTCGGTCAAACTTTGTTCAAATTTCTAAACTTACTAATTGCCTCCCTGCTCTCAAGGGACGACCAGGCATGTCCCCCTGTACTTCCCTATTTAGTGTCTTTCCATGTGCTAACAGTGCCAATCTGCCTAGTTTCTTCGTCGAATTTATAATCTTGATTGAACTACTGATTTCATGCACAGTACACCATTGGGAAAAGACAGCCTCAGTACCATCACTCCTTCCTATAAACCCTGACGACTTTATATCTATTATAGTTCCATATTGCCTTGATCTTCATAATATATTAATTGCTTTTCCCTTTTCTAATTATATTCTTCTCATGTTCCTCTAGATATTTCCTTCCCTCACTGCGCCAGACTCCCGAGATATTTGCATTTTCCTACGTGGTCCATTGCAATGCCTTGAATCCTCATGGGTTCCTTCTTTTCGTCGTTAAACACCATTACTCAACACTTGTCGCTACTAAAACTCATGCGCAAGGTGCCCCTCCCTCTCCACATATTCCAGCTAGGTACCGACACGCGGCGCAGCTCTTGTTTACCAACACGGCCGAAAGGCCGCGCATGCGCAGAAGCCATGTGGGCAAAAGCGGCCAGGCTCTCCCCGTGTTTTTGCCATTGCGTTGTGTGGCGTGCACCCGTTCTTGACGTTGTAGAGACGCTTCTAGCTTTTTTGTGCGTCGTATTTCTTGTCAACGTATGTTGTACGTTATGCCCGACTATTTGAGCTCGCTACCCGAGCCTGAACGGCAGCGGTATCGAGACAACCTGTGCTTGGACCACTGATCTCAATGACAATTGCTGGATCGCGTTTGCCCGCTCCGCGAATGCGGTCACTGGCGGCCATCTTTTTGGTAGAGTTATATCACCTCTAGCCAAGATACAGCTGCTGAAGCCACCTGGCAGCCACCATCATCCATCCATGGCAGACGGCGTTTTGGCAGTTGTGGTGGCAGGCTGCCATCAAAATAGCGTGGGTGATATTCCGTGATTGATTGAAATTGTTTGACAAAACATGTTTTTAAAACCCGGCGTGAACGGTAGCCCGGTCTTTGAGGACCCGGTGAAAGTTTCACGAAATCGCGCAGCACCGGGGAAAAACAGCACAGCACGCATCGAAAGTCGCATCGAAAGCAGACGCCGGTACGTAGTCTGCTTTCGATGCGAGCTGCGCTGCTTTCCCCCGGTGCTGCGCTTTCGTAGAACTTTCGCCGGGTCCTCAAAGACGAGGCTACCGTTCACGCCGGGTTTCAAGAATCTGCTTCGTCGAACAACTTCAATCAAGCACGAAATATCACCCACGGTACAGTGTACTAGATCTACGGCTATTTTATGGCAGCCTGCCGCCATTGCGCTGTCCGCCATATTACTATGATGGCTAGAGATGATATAACTCTACCAAAAAGATGGCCGACCGTGGCCGCATTCCCGTCCATAGGCGGTGCTGGTCAAACGCGATCCAGCAATTGTCATTGAGATCAGTGGCTTGGACGGCGTTAGCTTTAGACGATCCGTACGCCGTAAACAAGGACTGCTAGAGTTCTGACGCGAAGTTGCTGCCACCGACGTCGATGGCTCACGTCGTCGTTTATTTAGTTTTTTTTGCCAGTCCAGTTCACGGCCGACACGGTGCAAGCGTACAGGTCACTCGAGGCCTACAATAGACGATATGCGAAATTCCTTGGTGGTCTGGCAGCACTGTGCACGCGGCCATCTTGGTAGCGTCAAGTATCTTGAGTGTCGGTTTCTCAGCATTTTTAGAACATGGACGCTCTGCCACTAAGTGCGATTCGGAAACTTTATTGTTCTTACTTCCGATCACCCAAGGTGGACAAAGGACTAGGCCGCCATGCGTTTCATCTTTGAGGACACTTTTAATTATTTTTTCGATCGCATGAAGTCGTGCTGTTTAGCGGTATACTAGACTAGCTTTTTTTTTTTTTAGTTGTTACTGACGAAAGCTTTTTTTGGTGGAAATGTTTGTGTTATCCTAAAGGAAACTGCCCTGGGCAATATTTTTTAGGCGTTGCAAAGAGCTCAAATTAGTTTCAGATAGCATTGACATCAAGCACAGTTGACGGATGTTGCGCTATTAATGAAGATTTGTTAAACCCTGGCAGAATAGCTGCATTGTCTCTCTTAAAACTACCCCACGGGCTTCTTTGCACTAAACAAAATTTCTCCCTCAACTGCGACAAAAAAAAAACTGATTGTGAAATGAAGTTGAGTGGAGCAACACCGCTCGTGTTGCTCCACTCAACGTCCAGAACGCAAGTTTTGCCGCCGCCGACATCGGAGTTTTGTCGAAGTGACGTTCCACAATAAAGATAGGAAAATCCCGTCTCTGTGAGTATCAAACAGGCACGTCGTCCGTGTCTGTTGTGTTTTTATTCCACATGACCGTGCTTTAAATATTCAAGTATATTATATCAACTAACTCTCCTGTTTAGTTCTAGAGATGTTTTACAATCCTCGTTTAGCGACGCTAGATCAGGTGTCTAGAAATCGCCGCAAAGCAATAAGATTTTTTCTAGTTTTCAAAGTAACTGATTTCTTTTTTTAATATATGCTATTAAAATCAGTGCTCTGTGGTGCTTTCAGCTTTTGTTGTTTACTGTTCGCCATAGGCATCTTCAATTTTTGGTGGCGTAGATTAATAAAACTGTCATCTTTTTGCCTACCCCAACAGCCTTGATCTCGTCCGCATACATTGAGCTGCTTACGAATCAAGAAAAACGCAGGCCGAGACTGCAACGGGGAGATCGCCTTTAAGGTACGTTTATACTCCAACGTAACGTCGACGGGCGCGGCGTAGCGCAGCGCGCACTGATACTGATTGGTCGCAGATATCGAGTTCCTGGTTGCCGGCCAATGAAAGGCGCGCGTTCTGCGCTACGCTGCATTCACTGCGCTAAACGTCGGAGTATAAACAGCCCTTTAGAGCGCACGACACTAGATAGAGCGCGCGACACGAGGGCGCTGCGACAGTAGCGCGCTTGACACTAGAGCGCACGACACGAGAGCGCACAACCAGTTGAGCGCGCGACACGAGAGCGCACCCCATTTGAGCGAAGACCGCAAAATGTGTGATGTACCCGCGGCTCCACAGACAGAACAAAATTGTGCGACTCATCGGATTGAACCATTGGTGATTTTTGATTGATTGAAAATGCACGTAATAAAAAATAAAAATAAGACGGGTACAACTCTTTTCTAACCAATTGTCTACTGACATTAGAGAGAGAAGGGGGCAGGGGAGTGGGCTTGGGCATATAGGTACCGGGATCGTTTGCAGTTGAGTGGAGCAGCGAGTCAAGATTTCTTCACAGTGCCGCGGTGCGCCTCTCTGATATACTATAAATAGTTTACTTTTTGCTATATTTGGTCTATTCTTGGCAGGCATTTGGGATCCGATCTATTTGGTGGCGATTTAGACGTCCCTCGCGTAAGTTTAAATGATATTCTGACGTCCATGTCCGTAATGAAGAAAGCTCGCCGCTAAAAAAGTATCAGTAAAAAACTCATCGAAGGAAAGCTCAGCGCAATTTTATCGGATGCAGATCTTTCCATTCTTTTGACGGATACAGGAATACCTCCCCTGGAAATCTGTGATATACAAAATCAAAGAACTAATAAAGCTACGTCAGCTGCAACGTTGTTTTTTTGTTTTTTTTGCAAAAGTGCACGTTACAAATATTTATTTTATTTTTTTTGTCCGCTTTTTGTAACATTTCTTGGTTTGTCACACGCAAAAATGTCGTCGACTCATTTCGCAATGTCATTGCTGAATTCCACGGCATAAGTCCCTGCCAATTTTACATAAAACACGCGACGCCCGAACAAGTGGTCGGTCCGGTCGGGCCACTCGCGCTGGACTGGTTGTGCGCTCTCGTGACGGGCGCTCTAAGGACACGCGAGCTTATGTCGATCGCTGCGCTCTCGAGTCGAGCGCGCTATAACGTCGCAGCGCTCTTGAGTCGCGCGCTCTAACGTCGCGGCGCTCTAGTGTCGCGCGCTCTATAGCGTCGCGGCGCTCTAGTGTCGCGCGCGCTAACGTCGTGGCGCGTGTTTGATGGCGTCCAAGCCATTAAAAACAATCGGTGACAACGCGAAGAAACATGCGGACGATAACGTCCGCATGTTTCTTCGCGTTGTCACCGATTGTTTTTGTCGAAAGCTGCGCCTCAAGTAACCAATAAAATAAGAAAACATGTTGAACCCTGTTCACGTTTACGTTATTCCACGATAGGGTATATTGCTGAATCCGCAGTGGAACGAAGCAACGCGTTGGCATCGCATCTCGCACGAAGCGCGGTCGGTTGTTTACATGGGGTCTTTGCCGGTCGGGTCACTGGTTTCGTTTTCTCGCCGCTACCAAGATGGCGGACGTAGTTCTCGGAGCGCTACTAGATGGCGCTGCTACATTTCGCATATGGTCTATTGCTTCGAGTCTCTTTCCGCGCTGCCGGCGGGATCAGCACAGTTGATCAGCAGACTATGGGTCTGCGGAAGTGTATTTATTAATTGATTAAATACATACAGCGTCCTTCAAGTAAGGTATAATATTTTTCTTACCCTCATGCCACAAGGCACGACAAGCGGTAACCGTTTTTCCGTTCTTCCGCCGGTCTCCTTCCGCTTGATAGCGGGCGTAGCGAGCAGTGTTGCAGGCGTTACCGAAAACAAGTAACAGAAATACGTTACTCGTTACTTACAAATAAAAGAAACGCGCCACCGACCTACGTTACCTCAAGATAAAGAAATCGTTACCGGTAAAAGTAACGCACGTTACTTTTACATTACTTTTCATTTCTAAATTAACGGTAACAGTGTTCTTTTCTTTTTTGGCGACAGCGTTTTTTGACATGGGACAAAGGGCATAGGCGCTGGGGTTTTTCGGAAGTGGGACTTTTTGCATTGGAAAAAGACAAGCAAAATTTTGAAGGTAGCTGGAATAATGTAGTGCAATAATTGATGGCTTGGAGCCTTTACTTCGTTTCAGCTAAGTCGAGACGCAGTCGAAGTTATGAGCTAATGGGACCAATCAAGCAGTGTCAAAAGAGCGAGTCACTGGGTCTTTCTTGTTTACGATTGGTTCAGCGATGGTGGAACACGTACAGAAACATGACGGACACCATGGTGGTGTGTTTTTGACCCTGTCGATTGGTCCCATCAGCTCGTAGCGTCGGCTGCGTCTGGGCTGAAGATAAGACAAAGTATGAAATCACGAAAAAAAAAACTTCTTTCAGGTCTTGGGAAGAATATGTAACGAGGTAACGTAACTACTAGTACGCGATCTTTGAAATAAGTAGCGTAAGTACGTTCCCCGTTACTGTCTTGAAGAAGTAACAAGTACGCTATCACGTTACAGAAAAAAGCAATGTGTTACCGGCAACGCCGTTACTTGTATCGCGTTACCGCCAACACCCCAAGCGAGCCTCCGACGAGCGCTTGGCCGGTGATTTGTGCGCGAGCACCGTAGAACAAAGTCTGGGTGGTCTTGATCAGACGACGGTTTCCCTGCACATAAGCAAGCCTCGGGACTGAGAATGAAACGGAAGCCACACTTGCCTTCAAGAAAGTGCTTCCCGCACAAACGGTCGTCCGCGCGAGGCGACCATTATTTTCGATCCACGGATATTATCCACCTTCTGCGCCTTTCAGAGTCAGCCGGGAACTTGGGGGAAACCCACTCCGCTACTTTTCCTGTACCTTTTGAGTGCAATTAACGGCTGCACAGCTTTGCGGCATGCTGAAATGCTATGACGCCCAAGCAAAACGCGCGCTCTTCTGCCCGCACCTCCCGGCTCCGGCGCGATCGCAGCGGCGCCGCAGCACCGTGACGTCAATCCCGCGTGTCGGTTTATACTGCAGCCATCAGCCCTAAGCACAATGTCATCGGCATATATCAGTCCTTGTATTACCTGAATTACATCTCTCCCTCCTTATATACACCTTTCCAAAAATCGCTAATAGGCCGCCGCTATATTGCTGATGCTGATGTGGCTGGTACGACTCTCGCGCCCCTATCAGCTAGAAGTTTTCTGCCACTCTTCTGGATTGGGGAAACCCGCTCAGCGCGATCTTCTACCTATGTTTGGCGGTTTTGCATTCGACGTTTTCTGGCCCCTCTTGAACGTTTCCACTTAATTTTTCTAATGCATGCTAGGTACCCTTTCTGTGTTATCTTCCGCAGTGAGAAATAGGGCTGTAAGTGCCTGCCATTCAAGCGTTTCAGCTCGATAATAACGGGAAACAAAGGAGAGAAAGGACGTCGAACGGACCTGGACTCCATTTTGCGTCCAATGACAATTGCTCTTCCCCTCCCAGAGATAATCCGCGCAGAGTCCTCTCCCAAAAGAGCTGTCCGAAAACGGGTCAGTCGCGTTCTTTCCTTTGCCTTGGTGCTATGTGAAAAAAGGAAGCTCTCCCCAAAACGTGCCAGCAAAACGAAGTCATCTTGGACTCCATTCGATCGTCAAGATGTGACTGTCGTCGTCTGTAACTGTATTATGTGAGATCTTTCTCAAATAAATTATCTTCAGATGATGCTCGGTAAACATGTTATTTGTGAGCGTGAAAAATGCATGCCTTTCGGCTATCTTTGTTGTACATTATTTTCAACAGCTAAACGTTTTGTCGTTTGACACGCTGCTAATTGGGTGGCGCCGCCAAAACTTATCGTAAAAAAGAGGACAACTAACATTACAGTCACATTCGTTCTGTCGCGCGCGTACCCAGCAAAAATTCTTTTTTTTAAATTTGGTACAATGCCTATTTAATGTCATCTCATCAAATTCAAGGGGTCAATTATGTGTGATCTATTATGACCGAGATTGATTTCCCCGAAATGTACTTCTGGGAGCTTTAAAGAGCTTGAATTAAATAACACGAATATAAAAGCCAGCAGAAAGGATGTGCACTGGAATTTCGAATTCTGTGTTGAACTGAAAACTGAAATGCATGTCTATGACATTGTCTCTCCACCTATTGTTACACTGGCCTGTACGAGTTTGCTACCATTGCTGTCAGTGTACTCACGGTCATTCACCTGGAGGCGCAGTCATAAGCTACGACTCGCCGTTTTCTTACCATGTACTTACTTTATCTTATGCAATAATAATAAAAAGATAGTTCAGTTCAATCCTTGACTTTAGAAGAAAGGATTGCAGTCTTCCATGGGTCGCTGGTTCGTATCCGGCTCTGCCGGAGAAATGTTCTTTTAAACTCGTAGGCGGTGGCAAGGAACAATCATGTGATTGCTGACGTCATTCAGAGTTTACGCGAAGAACGATCTTGCGATTTCCTGGCGGTTCCCACTAACAGCTGACGCTTAAAACATTTTTTTAAAGCAGAAGCGTATGATAAATCTTAATGAGTAACCTTCAAATGTAAATTTTAAGCAAATGTGACCGGCATCGAAATGAATTAGTCTTCAAGGTTGATTTGTTTCACCTCCAATGGCTTTCTGGCTTCTACACTGTTGTGACCTGTGAGGCCTGAAGTAACGCCAAATTTGTTTTCATAATTGACGTAAAAGCAAAAGCTGCGAACAACAGTCTCTGTTTTCTTTTTGTCGCGTACACGTAATCACTATAACATTAAGAAAAGCAGAGACATAAAAAAATATACAACTCTGAGAACTTCTCACG
Source organism: Ixodes ricinus (assembly GCA_037355805.1). NCBI lineage: Eukaryota > Metazoa > Arthropoda > Arachnida > Ixodida > Ixodidae > Ixodes > Ixodes ricinus. Next base: position 15,222 of record JAZHYW010004372.1, read on the forward strand.
GCGTGTACAGGCAAGAAGAAGCGTCAGTAGCTGATGTAGTGTGTCACATCCAGGCAGATGGAGTCATCGGCGCTTTTGTGTTTGATTGAGCCGGCGTCAATAGCTTTGTAATGGTCGCGTAGGGCCATTATGAACGGTGGAAAGAGACAGGAAAAGCTACGATAAGACAGCGCCTCGAAAGACCTGTGAAGATGCTGAAAGGGCTTACATTGCCGGCGCGTGGGCCGCGGGGTGCCGAGGTGCGGGGCCCAAGGCGGGAACCCCGACGAAAGCAAGAAACGTCACACCAGCTCGGAGTTTTCGTGAAGAATGTTCTTTCTTTACAACAGGTACATATATCCAGAGACTGCGCTTGCCGCTGTCGGGCATGTGGAGTCATCTCGTAGTAACAACACACACTACAACTGAAAACGCCATCTAGATTATTCACAGCACACTACAAGCTTCTTTAATTTTATCTCGGCAGGTCAAGCATCGTGTCATGTGACAATATGACGTCACATAACACCGTGAGATTACTTGAAACCATGGCTTCGAGCTACAACATGCCTTCGCGTGACAATCCAATTCACCCGGCAAGGAGTTTTATGTGAATGTGCACGGTGGACAGAACGCGCAGCTAAAAGACTTCATGACAGAAGTATTGATTGATCTCACCAAGCGTTAGTCGCATGCATGATGCAGGCGGCAGTGCACGTCTCGTGGACTGAGCGCGCACTGATGCAGCGAGACACTCGCACGTGCAGAAAGACTAAAGTTCCCTCAATGCATTTTGAAAACAGCGGCGTAGCCACAGTGGCTGGTGAAATAGGTCTGTTTGCACTCCTTAGACCAGCGCCCTGTTTACAAACAGGACAGTGCTTGATAAAACAAACTACACCGACTTTACGTAACAAACGTAACAGTTCAATCAGACGTTCCGTCTGCGAGAGTAAAGAGACATCGCCACTGATGCCGTGTTTATAGGAATGAGAAGACACCACAACCTGACGCCCTATGTAAAGAGGTCCACGTGCATTTCGAGAAGGGGACCGCGGTTGGAGTTGCAAGCCGATTAATCACTCCGGAAGCAACATGACCTTAAGTATCTTCGTGATCCCCAGTTTTGTTCACGTGCCAAGGTAGACGCATTCTCAAAGTCAAAATCGTCACCCCGTGTCCAACAATGGTCAAGCAGTTCAGTATTTGCCCTTGTGGCATGTGTGGTTTTCGCCAAGTCCCGCTTCTGCTCTTCATCTTTGAGATAGGTTGCAACGTTTACATCCCGTCACCCCTATAGGAGGTCTTGTCACAAGCCCAGTAGTCACAATCCAACTGGTAATCGGTGAACTCGTCCGGTAGGCCGACTTGTCACAGGGCACCTTGTACGAGGATTTCTCGCAATGCCGGAACACTCATCACACGGAGCATTCATCATGTATAAGGACATGATATATATATTTTTTACTTGACGAGTGTGTTTTTATCGCAGCAATTCAATTTATATTTGTTACATAAAGGGATTAGTCAACATCGAAAAAGTAAGTTATCACTTACAATTTTGAGTCGCAAGCGAAATAGTTATGACATACATTCCCAAAAATATTACACTGACTTGAAATAAAGCATAAACTATATACATATACTCGTAATCATACATGAATTTATATACTGCAAAACAGAAACCGCAAGGTAGGCAATGAAGGGAAAGTGTCTCGGCAACGCTTCCTGTATACGCTATGCCTGTCGGAAGAATACAACAGGGGCCGACGTCCGAGACGTTGCGTGCCGCCGCCGTTGCTTCGGGGTGGGGGCGCCACCTTCGTTGGGGCAGTATGGAGAGCCTAGGTTGAAGAGAGGGTCCATCTGAAACCATGGCGAACCTTTGCATTTTAATGGCGGACACCTCCTGCAGCGATTATATGACTTTCGAGAACGCTGTTTAAAGTCATATAAAATTATTAGCATGCTCTTTGTTTAAAAGTACGAAAGTGTCATCCATGTAACGCCTGTAAACTTTCATTGGGAGCGCGCTCGTCTGTAGAGCGTGCGCCCTGCACATGCCCCATGACAAGATACGCCATAGTCTCAGTCACTGGACTACCCGTTGGACAACCTTCAGTCCGATGATAGTTTCGTCCACAGAACGTAAAATAAGACTGGCCTAAGATAAAACCGTACTTGTATTACAATGTCCTCGACTGCTAACAATGTGCTTGAAGGAACCGTGTCATCATTTCGTAAGCAGCGTTTCCGCTACTTCACAGCTGAAGAGATGGGGAAATATCAAAAGAAACCATTACGTCATCCTCGTCAAGGATGTGACCTGAACGTGGACCACAAACTCCCGAAAATTACGTACTATCAAAACGTTTCTTCCGTATACAAGAGTGATGAGTTTTACTAAATATTTCGACAGATTTTAGGTCGTCTGACGTCATTTTGTACTATCAAGTAACGTCAAGTCACGTGACACTACAAGTTGTGGTGTGATGGTGTCACGTGAAAGTCCGTAACGTGTCACTGCATTTGTGTCAGGATCGACCTCCTTGCGGTGAATTGTGTCGTGAGATGTTTATTAAAAATCGCAGTAGACGGTCATAATCGTGACATTTACAGGCAGCAAAAGATTGCGTAAGGCAGGGACCAAGAATAATGTGATGCGTAGTCAGAGTGACATTCGACGTAATTGACATTAATTTTTCCCATGTGGCTGGACCAAAAGTGTCGGTGGCGTTGCACTGCTGGCGCAACCTGCGGCGCGAAGTCGGTGGGCGTGGATTGTGGAGCAGACAGACGGTGGATACATTGACGTAACTGGCGCTCTTTGCCGGCTTAGAATCGTTTTCAAGCCAAATAGAAGGGTGACTTTTTAATTTTTTTTTATAGCGGAGATTGCCGACATGTGGATTCTCAGCTTCAATCTTAAATTGCTGCAAGCGAAACAAGAAACACGGCCGATAATTTTATCAGAGCGTTCAAAGCTATTTATTTTAAATCCAGTCTAAAAAGCACACACAAACATGTGCATTTATTTGCGATCAAAGAGGCACCTCAACTTTATTTACGCTTTACGAGCAGCAATCACAAACCCGAATCTCTTGCGTCGCGCCTCCTCGCTGTCGCCGTCGTACATTTTAGTGCGATATACTTCCACTTTTAAGGCGGCATCCGCCAGTGCCTCCTTGAGGACTTCTTCGGTCACGTCTGCCATAGGGAACTCCTCGTCTGCCACGGGGTACATCGCCAAGCCTCCCACTCCGGCCAGGATAAGCAGACCGCCAGGCTTCACTAGACCCGCTACGTTGCACACCAGTCGACGAAAGGACGCGTGGTCTTGAGCCGCCGCCTCCAGGCAATTGCAGCACAGCACGGCGTCGAAGGACTGGCGGTGCTCCTCCGGAAGCACTCCTGGCTTCATGACGTCGCAAGGAATCACCTTGCGGACGACGCTCCGAGTGCGTTCTTCGAGTTCGCACACTCGCCTCTTGACGTCGCTGGAAAAGACAGCGAAAAAGCCGGGAAGAAGAGCGGCGACGTTTTAAAAAAGCCGCAGCGGTCAAGCGAACCACAAACATTTCTCAATCAACGCGAGGCTCCAAGATTTAAGAATGTCTCGGTAATATCAGAAGAACTCGCTGACACTAGGGTGACCACCCGTTCTGCAACTCGCGGGACTGTCCCGCAAAAGGGCTCGTGTCCCGCGTCTCGGGAGAAATTCGGAAATTTTCAAAATGTCCCGCCTTTCATACTGTCGTAAAATTGACAACGGGGCAGGGGGAAGCGCGGAGGTCGCTTGTAGTCGTGTGAATCGCAATGGTACGTTATTTTCTATCCATGCATTGCGGGAAGTGACCGCCGTTCTTGCAGGAGACCAACGTGCATGTACCGTTGTGCTCCTCCCCTTGGTGGCAGAATATTGTAAGAAAAAGTTGCTCTCCAAAAGTTTAAATAAAAATGATTGTAATTATTTGTAAATCTCTTTGTCAATGCGAAAGGGTTGCTGTGGAAATTCTTTTAGTGAAGACAGCCACATAAGGCAAAAAGCCTGCAACTCACAACGGTCGAGAAAGAGCATAATGTTAAAAATGGGTGTAGGATAATTTTGATAAAAGTAAGCTTTGACAGGAAACAATAACCCGAAAAATATTTACTGTTCCTTATTTCTATTTGATTGATTGAGTTCTGCTGCAGTCGATATTTATGTTTTCAACATAGATAGATTGAATAACATATTTAGCATTAAGAAAATATACCACTGGGAGTGAAAAGTGTTTCAGCTTATATTGCTGCAATACAATTTGCAGGTGTATAAACAGCACAGGATAATAAATGTGGTAACAGAGCCTCGGTCGTGGTGTGCGTGTTAACAAAATTCCTCTCCCTCCCCCCCCCCCCCCGTGTCCCGAATTTTGCTAGCAGGAAGGTGGTCACCCTAGCTGACACAAAGAATATGTTTCAAATGAGTGTGGCGCATGCTGCGTCTGTGAAGTCAAGTAAGTTACGTCACGTACCGTTATGATGTCATAGTTGCATGACCTCTTGATGTCACATAGTCGCGTGACGCCATGACGTCACGGGACACAGCGGCATCGGAAACTCGCGTGAGGTCATGATTTCACGGGACTTCACGCTGTCATGGTACGTGACAGCGTGGCGTGGCGACAGCCACGTTGTTTTGCAGCATCCCGATGTGTTCGCATATGTTGTTGTTACTGTTTTAGGCTCTCGTGTCATGTACCCCCTTATGTAATGAACTCTCGTATGACCTTGACCTGTGTGTTGGTCGAGTGTAACGGTCGAGTGTGAAGCCGCGGCTGCACTGCTAATACAATATCCAAGAGACAGTTTGCCGACACTGACTGAGTCGTGTTTCTTCCTTGTATGACGGTCACATCGGTCATACAGAAACTGTCCGCAGACATGTTGGAAGAATGTATAAAGCAAAGATGCTTCGAAGCTGCTCGAGGCTTGTTCGCAGATACAATCTATTATCCTGTCTGCGACGAGTCTTTTGTAGGATGTATGAGCAGTGGGAATGCGGCTCCTTTCTCATGAAATCCACACCTATAACACATTTCTACAAGAGCACATGGTAAAGTGCATTTTTCTCAGCTAGTAGAATTAATCTGTTTCAGAGAACCGGCCTTAGGCGTAGTGTGGTCATGGCAATTTCATATTGGCTGAAGTCCTACATGTATTAGTACGTTGTAATTGTTTTTTTTAAATTTAAATACATGGCGGGGCTGAGGTTGCTTTTTCGTGAGGTTGCTGTGGCTCTTAGTCCGTCCAATCGGCTTTTGAAAAACAAGCACGGGGACGCAGATTAGACCCACAATATTGTAAGCTTTCTTAAACCCGTAGCCGAACTCTTTTGCGTTGCGGCGTATTGGAAATTTGCCATCGGGGCCAATGAACAACATATGTGCGATCTAAAGTTTTGGTTCAACCATTTAGTGCGTCGATGCGTGCGATGACGTACCTACATCCCTCCAAGGAAGCGATTATCTTGGCGTAGAACTCGCAGTTGACAGCGCTTTCTCTTCCACTCAGCCATTTCTCGAGCTCGATCCTGTTGGCCTCCACCAGATCGCTAAGCACGATGTCCTTGTATCGGCTCGAGGCCGAGAGCACAAAGTTGACAGTTGGACCAGAACCAACATCCAAAAGTGTCTTCCCCTGCTCCAGACCTGTTGAAGGCACACAGTGTTGAAGTATTAGCTGATGTGGTCACTTAGAATACGCAACCATATACAGGGTGAATCAAAGGGATTAATGGCTGCTGGAAGGGACCGCATAGATCGGTTTCTGGACGTATTCAGCTAAGAGTTTGCACACTGGTGGCAGCAGAAAGTGAATTAAGGTTATAAAATTTCAACTGAACAAACATACCTGAGTAAAAAGCTAGAAATCAAGCATTTGAAATACCTTTCTACGGCGCCTATCAGCTATCGAAAGACGTATGATTGGGGCAACAGCCGACAGATGTCGGCAGTGCTCTCCGAGTCGACAGGTATGGGTCGGCGGGAAATACACTCAGTACCGCATTTTGCAGCGGAAGCTTCGGTGATGACACAACTGTTGTCGGTTGCATGTTCTGAGGAAAAAACCACCCACTGGAAAACAGGTTTGGATTTGGATTTAGGGCTAACCCCTTTGTATCGGGAGATCTTAACTAGGGCTAAGGATATAGCCACTCGTATTATTTTTCTTGATTTTCTCCGCTTGCTTAGCATTCCACCAGCACTCCGGTCTTCATTTTGTTGCTTCAACTAGTGGGATCGGTGGTCCTCCTCTCTTGGCTCGCTGCTCGGCTTCGTCCTCGTTGCGGTACCAGAAACCCAGCACCACAGTCATGTTCCCGCCGCACGCCACTTCCAACTGCAGGCCCCTGCCACCGAGTATGACATGTTCCGCTGTCTCCGCGACTCATGTGCACCTAGTGCATCTCTCGTCCACGCATGAGTATTTTGCTCGATGCACCCGATTCCGCAGCAATCTCGCTTCGGGCGATGAAAAGTAGTGAACTGCCCCTTCTGTTGTCGAGGAGGTCCACTCTCTAGAACCTCCCGCTTCCCTCTAGCGCAGTGGCGTCACAGGGGGGGGGGGGGGCGGACCGCCCCGGGTGCAGCACTCAGGGGGGTGTCGCGGCGGGCTGCGATAGCGGGGGGGGGGAGGAGAGGAGTCGCGGCGGGTCCGCGAGAGCTGGGGGGGGGCGAGGCGCGGCGGGCCGAGAGCGGATGGGGGGGGGGAGGTGTCGCGGCGGGCTACCGCCCCGGGTGCTGCTGACCCTCGTGACGCCACTGCTCTAGCGTACAGGGTCATTGACGACTTTCGTGCCGCCGTGTCGGCCCACCACTGCGTCTCCCTTTTGTTCACCCTGGCCCGTATGTCTCCGCGTCGTCCTTGCTGTTCTTCGGCCGTGTTAGAGTGGGTCGCTCACGCCATACCTCAGGGACAGCTGGAGTGTTTGACGCACCCATCGGGTCAAGATGCTCTTCAGGTGTACATATTTTTACACATGTCTCGCCCAGCGCCCTTCCCTGATTCTGCTGAGGCGCCCTCGAAACCCAGCTTCGTTCGGGCCTCCCTGGCATTGAAACTGGCCCTCCCCATTTCCCCCTGCACGGCCTCATTCGGTGCTCCTCTGTTAGCTGCTAGAGGTGCCCACTCCACGTCTCTCTGTCGCACTTCGAGGCATTCCCGGTTTCGTGACGAATGACACAGAACGCCATTTCGGAACGCGAGCCCCGGCACCGCAACCATCTTTCACACTACACGAGTCATGTCGTACCGCTTGTAGGCCTAGAGGGCCTTGGCCGTAGCGATTCCGCGGCTTCTCGCTCTTTGCCTTAAGCTTGTACTCTTGCTCTAACAGGTAGTGGCGTCCCGTGTGGATACACACCTCCAGATACTTGTACTGCTCCTTTCACGTCTTTGGGTTACCCTGGATGGCCCGGTCGTCAGTCTCGAATTCTGCACCACATCCGAAGCTCATCAGTGCCGTTTTTGGGGTGCTGAGTCCCTGCCCCAGAGCAACACCCTTTGCCCACACTCAAACACGAGGGCCTAGGTCCTGTAGGAAGTCCGTCATCAGCACGTTGTCGTCTGCATAGAACAGACCCGAGACCCTTCCGCCACTCCTGCCTCACTCTCCCATGTACCGCAGGGAAAAGCCTTGGGAGCACTCCGGCAGCTTCCTGCAGTAGAGCATGAATAACAGCGGCGATAGTGGGCAGCCCTTTTTCAGACCCCTGGTGCTGGCCACTGCGGCTGTCATTTCTAGCCGCCAATGTGCCACCAACTTAGTCTCCCTGTACACCTCCCTCAGCAGGTCGATCCACTCCTTGCCGAGTCCTTGCGCCCCCACTTGCCTCCACGATTTCTCTTGGTCCACTCTGTCGTGTGCTTTCCTGATATTGCCACACACATTGCCGAGCGTGCGCGTGCGTGGCCGAGTAGTTAGCGTGCTTGACTGTCGCGCGAAGGATCCGGGTTCGATTCCAGGGAGCGGAATCTTCTTTTATTTATTCTTTCTGCATGGCGTTCTTGTAAGTTCGAGAACCTTCTTGTCCGATCCAGTTACGAATGTTCTACGAGCCGAGCGTTCTAGGCCGAATGTTCCAGAAGCCCACGCGTGTACATAAGGGGCTTCGCGTAGCAAGCCAGTTTCAGTCTCTGCCCTAGCGCCATAGAGTAATCTACACAAGGGAAAGAGTGGCCACTCGAGCCGTTTCGCGGCCGAGCGTTTAGTTTTCTCACCGACCGCTAAGTGGTGCCAGTGTGCCAAAGAATGAAAATATTTCGTGAGGTTTGTTATAAATAAATACTCAAGTTTTAATTTTATTATATTTAAAATTGTTGCAAGTATCATAAAGGGTGAAATAGTTTTTGTTTACTACGTTAAGAAGATCACGTGATGTACGGGCCAGTTCCGGTTCCTGCAGTTGCTCTGAGAAAGCGGCTGGAGTGGCTGGAGCGGGACGGACGGACGGACGGACGCGTGCGTGGACGGCGTGACCGCATGGTGCCTGACACCTGTCAACGCGTTTTGTGTGTGAGCACAGCGAGCAGAATGTGAGCACAACGTGGATATTGTCTGCGCCTAACAGGTTTCTTCAGAAGGTAAGACGTTTTCTCATTTCTTTGTTATTGCTTAGTCGCGAGCAAAACACAGCGTGCGCAGACAAGGGCAAGAGAAAAAAGCGAACTGTATCGTGTCCCTTTGTTTTACCCGTTATTTGCATGCTCAGAGGTCCAACAGACGCTGCGAAATAAACCTCAGACAGCAGCCGGCTTTTCCCGTGTGTGTTATTATTGTTACATGGGCTGCGCTATCGTACTAAGAGCTACGAATATTTGTGTTTATATCTTACATTTTTTTCTTTCTCAGATGCCCTCCGGTTGCTACTACGGTAGCTACTGCTGTGTCGCATGGTGCGAAAACAACGGTAAAACGCACAAGAAACCCGGCACAAAGTTTTTCCGAATCCCACGTGACGCAAGGTAGGTTGGCGTGAGCTCCTTCTTGTAAATTGTTCCTTGGAACCATTTGCATACTTGAGCATATAAAAAAATCCCAATAATTTATTTTTCTTCACAATATAATTAATTACTAGAATGCGCTTTTAAATCAAGCGCTAAAGTTGACTGGATGCCTTAACTGTAATGTGGGGATTTGGGCTAAGCGATCTCAGGTCAGTTATACTAATTTTAGTACTGAATTACCACTTTGTCTTTGAAGATAAAAACTGACAAATTAATCTTATAAGACAAAATTGTTAAGGAAAAGAAGCAGCCCTTGATTTGTCTCATACATAGCTTGAATGTATCGTTTTTAATGTGGCTCTAAATGGGGTTATAAAGGTGCTGCTTCATGGTGGGGTGAATTTTCGTGTTTTTTTAATGTGGCTCTAAATTTGAGTTATAAAAGCGCTGCTTCATGGTGGGGTGAATATTGCTCTCTACTGATACTGTCTTTTCCTAAAGAAATGTGAATGCGCACCTGCTGTTAATTAGCTATAAAATGACCTGTTGTTGGGCGAGTTGGTGAACGTTAGAAATCATGTTTTTTGTGCGAAAGGACAAACACAAGGGAGGACAACAAGCACAAGCGCGCTTGTGCTTGTTGTACTCCCTTGTGTTCGTCCTCTCGCGCAAAAACCATGATTTCTTAGTTGAGCTACTTTTGCACTACTCTGGAGCAGGAACCCAAATTTGTCTGTGTGCGTTGAGACATCCAAAGCAAACCTGCCAAATAAAAAGATGTCCCCATCGCTTGCAAGCGGAGCCAAAATGTCGAAGAGAGGGTTGCAGATTGGCATCTGACATTTTGTTCCAAAGTGTACATTTAACACATTGAAAAACAATATATATTCCAGGTCAAAAGCTTGGCTCGACTATGCCAAGAGGTACGATCTTCTTGGAAAGTCTGCTTCGCAACTCTATGCCACCTATCGCGTCTGCAGTGATCACTTCACTGCAAAAGATTTTATGGACCCAGGGCAAACAACCCTAGTGCGATCAGCTGTGCCTACTGTTCGTCCTCCCATAAACTGGGCATCTGCAATAGGTGATTGTAATAATGTGTTTCCCTCATATACACAAAGGTATAAGTAACTTCTCTATGTAGGCTAATAAGCCCATTCTTCCAGGTTCCACTCAGGCAACCAGCTCATCTGGCCCTTCACTCCAGTGCAGCTCCGTCGCAGCGAGCCGTGCTGTGCTTGGTAAGAGGTTATCTCGTCATGGTGCACTTCTGTGTCTAATAATGAAACCTTTCCAGACCAGGCAGAGCCCGACAGACTGCAGAATTCACCACTCCCATGCAGCTCCGCAGTAATGCACTCTGCAGCACTCGGTAATATAGAGTTATTTTAAAGCACCAGCCTGTACCTAATATGCGCACTCTTCCAGGTCCCACTCAGGCAACCAGCTCGTCTGGCCCTTCACTCCAGTGCAGCTCCGTCGCAGCGAGCCGTGCTGTGCTTGGTAAGAGGTTATCTCGTCATGGTGCACTTCTGTGTCTAATAATGAAACCTTTCCAGACCAGGCAGAGCCCGACAGACTGCAGAATTCACCACTCCCATGCAGCTCCGCAGTAATGCACTCTGCAGCACTCGGTAATATAGAGTTATTTTAAAGCACCAGCCTGTGCCTAATATGCGCACTCTTCCAGGTCCCACTCAGGCAACCAGCTCGTCTGGCCCTTCACTCCAGTGCAGCTCCGTCGCAGCGAGCCGTGCTGTGCTTGGTAAGAGGTTATCTCGTCATGGTGCACTTCTGTGTCTAATAATGAAACCTTTCCAGACCAGGCAGAGCCCGACAGACTGCAGAATTCACCACTCCCATGCAGCTCCGCAGTAATGCACTCTGCAGCACTCGGTAATATAGAGTTATTTTAAAGCACCAGCCTGTGCCTAATATGCGCACTCTTCCAGGTCCCACTCAGGCAACCAGCTCGTCTGGCCCTTCACTCCAGTGCAGCTCCGTCGCAGCGAGCCGTGCTGTGCTTGGTAAGAGGTTATCTCGTCATGGTGCACTTCTGTGTCTAATAATGAAACCTTTCCAGACCAGGCAGAGCCCGACAGACTGCAGAATTCACCACTCCCATGCAGCTCCGCAGTAATGCACTCTGCAGCACTCGGTAATATAGAGTTATTTTAAAGCACCAGCCTGTTCCTAATATGCGCACTCTTCCAGGTCCCACTCAGGCAACCAGCTCGTCTGGCCCTTCACTCCAGTGCAGCTCCGTCGCAGCGAGCCGTGCTGTGCTTGGTAAGAGGTTATCTCGTCATGGTGCACTTCTGTGTCTAATAATGAAACCTTTCCAGACCAGGCAGAGCCCGACAGACTGCAGAATTCACCACTCCCATGCAGCTCCGCAGTAATGCACTCTGCAGCACTCGGTAATATAGAGTTATTTTAAAGCACCAGCCTGTTCCTAATATGCGCACTCTTCCAGGTCCCACTCAGGCAACCAGCTCGTCTGGCCCTTCACTCCAGTGCAGCTCCGTCGCAGCGAGCCGTGCTGTGCTTGGTAAGAGGTTATCTCGTCATGGTGCACTTCTGTGTCTAATAATGAAACCTTTCCAGACCAGGCAGAGCCCGACAGACTGCAGAATTCACCACTCCCATGCAGCTCCGCAGTAATGCACTCTGCAGCACTCGGTAATATAGAGTTATTTTAAAGCACCAGCCTGTTCCTAATATGCGCACTCTTCCAGGTCCCACTCAGGCAACCAGCTCGTCTGGCCCTTCACTCCAGTGCAGCTCCGTCGCAGCGAGCCGTGCTGTGCTTGGTAAGAGGTTATCTCGTCATGGTGCACTTCTGTGTCTAATAATGAAACCTTTCCAGACCAGGCAGAGCCCGACAGACTGCAGAATTCACCACTCCCATGCAGCTCCGCAGTAATGCACTCTGCAGCACTCGGTAATATAGAGTTATTTTAAAGCACCAGCCTGTTCCTAATATGCGCACTCTTCCAGGTCCCACTCAGGCAACCAGCTCGTCTGGCCCTTCACTCCAGTGCAGCTCCGTCGCAGCGAGCCGTGCTGTGCTTGGTAAGAGGTTATCTCGTCATGGTGCACTTCTGTGTCTAATAATGAAACCTTTCCAGACCAGGCAGAGCCCGACAGACTGCAGAATTCACCACTCCCATGCAGCTCCGCAGTAATGCACTCTGCAGCACTCGGTAATATAGAGTTATTTTAAAGCACCAGCCTGTTCCTAATATGCGCACTCTTCCAGGTCCCACTCAGGCAACCAGCTCGTCTGGCCCTTCACTCCAGTGCAGCTCCGTCGCAGCGAGCCGTGCTGTGCTTGGTAAGAGGTTATCTCGTCATGGTGCACTTCTGTGTCTAATAATGAAACCTTTCCAGACCAGGCAGAGCCCGACAGACTGCAGAATTCACCACTCCCATGCAGCTCCGCAGTAATGCACTCTGCAGCACTCGGTAATATAGAGTTATTTTAAAGCACCAGCCTGTTCCTAATATGCGCACTCTTCCAGGTCCCACTCAGGCAACCAGCTCGTCTGGCCCTTCACTCCAGTGCAGCTCCGTCGCAGCGAGCCGTGCTGTGCTTGGTAAGAGGTTATCTCGTCATGGTGCACTTCTGTGTCTAATAATGAAACCTTTCCAGACCAGGCAGAGCCCGACAGACTGCAGAATTCACCACTCCCATGCAGCTCCGCAGTAATGCACTCTGCAGCACTCGGTAATATAGAGTTATTTTAAAGCACCAGCCTGTTCCTAATATGCGCACTCTTCCAGGTCCCACTCAGGCAACCAGCTCGTCTGGCCCTTCACTCCAGTGCAGCTCCGTCGCAGCGAGCCGTGCTGTGCTTGGTAAGAGGTTATCTCGTCATGGTGCACTTCTGTGTCTAATAATGAAACCTTTCCAGACCAGGCAGAGCCCGACAGACTGCAGAATTCACCACTCCCATGCAGCTCCGCAGTAATGCACTCTGCAGCACTCGGTAATATAGAGTTATTTTAAAGCACCAGCCTGTTCCTAATATGCGCACTCTTCCAGGTCCCACTCAGGCAACCAGCTCGTCTGGCCCTTCACTCCAGTGCAGCTCCGTCGCAGCGAGCCGTGCTGTGCTTGGTAAGAGGTTATCTCGTCATGGTGCACTTCTGTGTCTAATAATGAAACCTTTCCAGACCAGGCAGAGCCCGACAGACTGCAGAATTCACCACTCCCATGCAGCTCCGCAGTAATGCACTCTGCAGCACTCGGTAATATAGAGTTATTTTAAAGCACCAGCCTGTGCCTAATATGCGCACTCTTCCAGGTCCCACTCAGGCAACCAGCTCGTCTGGCCCTTCACTCCAGTGCAGCTCCGTCGCAGCGAGCCGTGCTGTGCTTGGTAAGAGGTTATCTCGTCATGGTGCACTTCTGTGTCTAATAATGAAACCTTTCCAGACCAGGCAGAGCCCGACAGACTGCAGAATTCACCACTCCCATGCAGCTCCGCAGTAATGCACTCTGCAGCACTCGGTAATATAGAGTTATTTTAAAGCA
>JAZHYW010004373.1:0-10044 GCA_037355805.1 Ixodes ricinus
GCGGTTCAGGTCAAAGTTGAAATTTTGGAATAATTTGCGGGTTCTAATTTTCGAGACGCGGTTGGGTCTCAATATAAATTCCAATGTGTTTACATTTTACCGGAATTGTTCGCGGGACATATTTTTTTGCGAATCGTAGGCGATTCGCGAAATTCGCGAAAATTAGGTTCTCGCGAAAATTAAGTCGTTTACACTATATATATATATATATATATATATATATATATATATATATATATATATATATATATATATATCATATATATATATATATATATATATATATATATATATATATATAAATTATTTTTCTTTTAATATTTGATTTATTTGGTCTATTAGATAGGTAGGCAAGTTAAAAAATCATACATGTCATTAAAAAAAAGAAGCAAACTGTCTGGCGGCACAAATTCCTTGATTTAATGGTGTCCCGGCGTTTATTAACATACCCGAACAAAATCCGCTTGGATGAATGGATAAATAGATGGATGGATGGATGCATGGATGCATTGCGGCTGCTCTTTTTGAGTTGGGTGGTAACTTGCGCCACCTGTCAAATTGTATTTTTTAGCTGCAGATTAAATGGTCTTTGAGCCTACTTCATCATCCTTGCTGCCAGCGCTGCACAGTCGGTGCTCCTCGAAGCAATGCGCATGTCTGTCGCTGGGAAAGATTTCATCCTACGACGCTGGGAGTAGAACCGCCGAATAAGGCGCGCTTCATAGGCGACACCATGACGCTGAAAATCATTGTTGCCAGTTGCCTGGAACTATAGCCTCCTATATACTGGAAAGTCCGTCAAATTGACGACGAAGCCATAGAGCATACAATCGCCGGAAAAGAGAGATAAGAAGCGGCAGAACGGCGAACGCAATGGTAGCGCAGGGGACGAACTCGCATATCAGCGCCAGCGGACCTAGCGGCCTCTCCACGAAACGCATTTGTATTTCCTTTTTTCCCCTCTTTCGCTCTTTTCTCCTCTCCCAAACGCGGTGGCGGCGAGGCAACGCTGGCGGCACTGGCGCTACGAGGCAACAGCGAACTACTATTTGTCACAATCTGTAACAATTCGTCCCGACAGGTTTTGGACTTTTCGCTGTAGCAGGGTCCAAAACCAGAGCCCAACGAAAAACGAAACAAGGGTATCACGGACGCAGTAGAGGAAACGAAAAGGATGCGGCGACCGTTGCACGGAGGAAGAGGAGCAGGATGTAAACCAACGTCATCTTTCTCATCCAAAAAAACAAAAAACAAAAAAATAACAACAACAACACAGGTGTGGCCACACCGGGTGTGGGCACAGCGCGTGCGCAAAAACCATATTCGACTGAGGGGAGGGATCTGCGCATGCGCAGTACCGACAGCAGCGCCACTACGGCGGCGTGGCGTCAGAGAGTTGAGTCGGTGTAGGGCTTGCCGACGCCGTATCCTAAGACCGGGAAGTCGTCATGTAGAAGCGTAACTATCGTTCATAGACCCTTTTCAAAAGTGCGCGCCATCTTGTGTCTGCTCCGTCGATTATCCGAGTCCGCCATTGCTCGATCACGTGCTCTGAGCCTGGATTGGACACGGGGGCTACGTCAGTGTTCGGCGAGGACTCGAGTCCAATCACAACGCTTCGGGGCCGACAAATGGCGTCCACCAATGTTGCTCGGTGGGGATTTTGAAAAGGGTCTTTTGCGCTCGTTCCGCATGAGGCAACGAAAATGGCGGCCACCATTACAAGGCATTTGGGGAATGGTGTGTCGATTCTACGAGTGTAGCTTTCTTTTGGTTGTCTTATAGTTGGCAGTACAAAGCTACTACCCTTCGCGTGGAGCAACTAAAAGAAAAAAAGACTGGTATACAACGTACTTGTTCTTTTTTTTTTTGGCCGCATGCCTTAAGATTTTTGACACCTAAGGTTTTTCTTGCCTTATGTTGTGTAATTTACCTTCTCGCGAAAAAAATTGCGCGTGCCTCGTTTTCGCGGTTAGAGATAGTATTCGCTCTTTCTCGCGTGAGTTGAAACGTGGTGGCGCCACTGTGCAAACAGCCCCCAAACCCTTCCGGTTCGGAACTAGACGGCGGGTTTCGCAGTATTTGCGAAATCAAATGTACACACTATAACTTCTGGAAATGGCCACTTATAGCACTGTCAGACTTAATTGACTATTATACTAAAATAATGATGATTAAAAATTAGGAAATATACCTGAACCGGAAGCGTGCCGGGGCTACCCAATAGATGGCGCCACTGAGTTTGTTGCCAAACAAAAACGAGCGAATAGCGCTCGCTTTCTGGTTGAAGGCAAATGGAGATGTCGCCGTTCCAAGGAATACGCACTGCCGCAAAAGCGATTGGAACTGTGTCGTGGGTCGCTTTGAATTTCTAGTAATGCGAGCGCACTGTGCCCACCGATGGTTGTCATAATTGTTTCATTCAAAAGACACAGTGATCACCGCAGACACGGGGGCAGAATTACCTGCGGAAAGACGCGAGCATCTTCGAAGCACATTTACTTTATACATTTGTGTGCTTAGAACCTTTCTCCAGGCAGTTTTTGTATGAACAATTCTTCTTCTAAAACAGTACGTTTACGCACTAGAAAGAACAGAGAAAAAAACCCGCTAGAGTACGTGTACAAGGTCGCTGACATACCTGTTTCTCTGAAGCGAGAGCGTAAAAAAGCTTGGAGTAATTATATCTGACACACTTAGATTGTCACCTGATATATCGCTCTTAGTTGTGCCTCGGCATTGAGAAAACTGGCATTTATTAAAAAAGGTCTAAAAAAAAAAACGCTCCGACTACCCTAAATTTACACGTTTACAAGAGCATCAGTCAGCTCCAAATTGGAGTATGCCGGCATAGTTTGTGGATCTTTGAACTCGGAAAGATATATATATGAAAGCTGGAAATGGTACAACTGCGAGCTACTTCGTTTTGTTTATGGGAAATATCGAAAGCTCGATTCTCCCTCTCAACTAATGCGTGGCTATTGGGATTCGGACTCTACAGTTACGAAGACAAATTAATCGACTGAAAATTTCAGCTTTTCTCTTCAACAAGGACAGTTGCGCTTATGTCCGTTGCATTGCCTTACGCCATATAACACCCATAAAAACGCGGCATAGAGATCAGTTTTCTTTAATTTAGACTAGGTAGCGCAACGTACCGACCGTTACAAAGGGTATAGCCATTAACATCCATTGGTTCATACTCCCATTTTTGCTCTCACTAACATGTTTAAAAATAGCTTATTTCCTCGCACAATTAACGATTGGAACTCTTTACAATTTGAACTGCTCAATGACACGAACTTGGCTCAAAATCTCGAGCGCCTTGCTAACTATTCTGCTGTTTATTTCTTTATTTTTTTGTGTATGAGTGTATGCGTGTGATGTAGCCTAGTGCCGACTGAAGAATTTCTTTCTTCTCTTTTTATTGCTTCATTCTTGAAATGCCCGTTTATTCGATCTGTGTTCTGTTTTTTCTCCAAATTTGTAATGTATTGACGTGTCATATCTGTGCTATTGATTTAGCCATTGTTCATTCTTTTTACCCCACCCCTACCTGGCACTTCAGTGTCTGGTAATATATTCTAAATAAAAAATAAATAAATAAAGAAGGCACGTTTAAGACAGTGTCGCAGACCGTCTTTTGTTTCATTGATTAGCAGTGTTACCACTGCTTAACGTACCTGCAGCGCGCATTTGGTCATGGGTACGTGAATTTTGGTACCTTTTGAGGAGTCTTCATTGCACCGGGGAGCCTCGATCGGCAACCGTTTTCCAGCCTTGGACGTCCCCAAAATGCCCAAGATTTTGGCGCCGCATGACTGGTGGTGCAAACCAGTTTTCAAATCACGTGTTCGGCCGATTCGAACTTGGCGAAATCAAGTTTTGTGGAAACGGTTTTGGTGGCCCAACGGCCGAAGCGCGGAACCAAGGCCAGACAATTCGCCAGTCTCGCTCGTCCACCTCCTTCCCAGTCTCATAGAAAACAAAGAAGTGTAGCGCGCGCGCGTGGCCAGGCGATAAGGAGCGCCTCGCTGTTCGGAAGAGCATGACATTGCAAGATTGAGCTTTTACTTTTGGGTTGGCCTTGGTTCCGCGCTTCGGCCGTCGGAGGGCAGGACAGCTGCCGCCAAGATGCGCTTGGATAAGAATATTACACCTGGATACGCGCCAGAATTGAATGTTTTTTTTGTTAGCTGTTCTGTATTCGGTCGCCTGGCTTCAATTTCGGGATCAGTTCAGCTTTGCCCTGTAGTCCTACGATGCCTACTTTCGGCAACATGTTCCGGCAACATTTTTTTCAAAGTTGCAAAATGCTTTTTAGCTACTCAGTTCAAGATAGTGAGAAATGTAATTAAGATAGAGTAGCAAATACTATTGACTAAATGTATTTGCGAGATACCAAAATAGTACAAAAAGTATTTGAAATACAGTATCTTGAGTAGAGTATCTAAGATAGGCACCGGTTTGATACCTGCCCTTATCGCGGCTCTTGTGTTGTGTGGAGAGGTCGAACCGATGACTGCAAACAACTTGAAATAAATGGAGGGAAGCCGTGCTTAAAGGAACTTCAAATAATACTTTCGAAAGAAATGACTGGAAGGAAAATATAATTATGCAATGAAAAAGGAGGGACGCCATTCACAGTATGTAAAGTTGTTTCTTTCGAACATGATTAATAACCTCTTTCTGTCAGATATTTTTGGTACTTCTCCTTTGTTTTCAGCTCCATTTGCACAAAGCGAGCCAAGTTTAATTAATCGAAAACACTGCTTTTATCCCTTGAACAATAAGAGTCGAAGAAATGGGCACAAAGGAGTTGTTCCCCTGCTTCGGCTAAATACGATGTTTCCCGTCAATCTTACTCAGGGGTTCAGCGCACTATGCTCTCTTTCACCGTTGTTCAAAGAGAAAGCAGCACAATTCATCATTGCGCTTTTGTTCGACGTTACGGGAAACTGGGCTTTAATTATAAATTTTATCATTTCGACGAGGCATTTAAACTGCTAGACTCTGTGCGTATATTGCGAAAAAAACCCGGCATACATTAAAACATTTACAAGAACCCTCTGATTTGAGTTCTTCCCTAGATATACTCACAAAATCACGTTTTAGTACACTGGGTTGCGGTACAGCCCTTACGGTTACTCATTGACTCCTGTAACGGGATTTACAAATAAAGTTTATTTGTAGCACGGATATGTGAATCGAAATACCCGACGTCTATGTGGTGTTGGTGATGTTGGTGTTGGGGGAAAAAGAAGGGGGGGAGAGGGGGTTGGGCACCTTTTGAAGGTGCTGACCGTGCACAAACTATGACTGTACTGTCTGGCTGCCTGAAAATCGGCCTTTTTTCATCCTATTTGTGCAATCATCGGAAATAACGTGAATGAAGTCATTCAGGAAGGTATCAGAATAGTGCGGTTTCATTTGTTTCACCAGCAACAAATACATAAATCACGTGGTGAAGGAGAGCAAACTCATTTTCGCCTTTTCGGTGATAAAGCACCTCAAAGTTCCCAGTTGCCAGAGCATATCTGCTGTAGGAAGAAAACCATGTCCACCTTGTAGTAGTAAAAAAAAAAAAGAAAAACACGTTTATTGAGGAATGTAAGTATATTTCTTCTTGCAGTTAAGAACATAAGTACAACAGTCCCTACTGATTCTTACATAAAAGGAAGCTTTCCTCACCACCTCCCGGCTTACGGAAGTTAATCCGAATACGGGACGCAATAGCGATAAGTTTTTATTGCTGGTGGGTATGGTGACGTAATTAATTTCCGCTGGGACGCTTCACGACGACAGTTGCAGCCTCGCACGATGTTGGTTCTCGCCTAAGAAACACTGCACCACAAGAACCACTATTAAGAACAAAATACCGTGTGTTTCAGCGAATATCTAAAAATAAATTTAAAAGAAATGGGGGTGTTGAGAAAACATGAGTCTTTTTTCTGGAACAAAAAGACCAGCCACAAAAACGTCAAAGAATAAAAAAAAATCTTTTTCGCTCAATAGTTTAGTGAAATTTGACCATCAACTTTTTTAGACTCCTAAATAAGCATACGATTTCAATTACAAATCTGCCGAACCTCATCGCAAACCACCAAATCAGCTCATGTTAGAAATAGATAAAGTAATTGCAACCTTTCAATGTAAATATTTCGGCGGAACTCTGCCTGGTTAGGTAAGTAATAAGAAAGGGTACTTTGTAGACTCTAACCAATTCCTCGAAAGTGCGCCGACGTTTCGAAGCCGGCTGAACTCCTTGTTTACGGGTATATGGGCCCAAAGGGAGATTGCTACCTTTGGGCCCACATACATTCACCCGTGAACAAGGAGCCTTCGCTCCTTGTTCACGGCAACAAGGCTTCGAAACGTCGGCGCACATTCAAGAAATTGGCTAGTCTACAAAGTACCCTTTCAATTGCAACATTTTACGGCGTAAAAAAAAAAGTAAAAGAAACACTCAATTTGGCCTTGTTTTTAGGGTTCGGTTTTCTATTGGAACGCATCTTCGCGCCAATGGTGCTGCACCTCGTGGTCGACGACGCGCAACACGCGTACGTACGCCACACATTTTTTTCCATCCTATACCAGGGAGGCGAGGCGTTAGCTTCGCGCTTCCGCTAACGTGAATGCAGGACCGCTGGCGCAAAGATGTGCTCCATTACGAAAAAGAAAGTGAGAAACCCGCTTAAATTACCTCTTTTTTATTATGCCGTAAATGTTGTATCAGTTTTATATATCTTACAGGAATAAATCGATTTAGTGGTTTGCAGTGTTGATAAGAGAGCTTCTAATTGGAGCCATGCTTGCTTTCACTAAACGTAGAGATAATAAGAAAAATGTCAGCTAATTATTTAGCTAACTAGTATGCGTTTTGCAGTTCCTGACGTGCGCCATGGCTGGTAGTATGTTCCCGGAAAGAGTTTGCTTTTCTTTCACCCAAACAATTTTAAACGATTTCTGCAAGTCTTTGCTGAAACACTCGGTATATGCATTTCCCACTGTGTGACTCCCAAACCGAAGTTCCAAAGAGAGTTGCGAAACTCTAGGTTCGCCCTTGTGCAACGATATCCCTAATCAACCATAATTACGCCGTGTAAAACCGATAAGTCCTTCCGGCCACCGGCATTACGACGATAATCACCTTAAGCTGCCACCCCATTACTGGAGCGGTCGTGCGTTCCCGGAACCAAGCGGTGGCTATACAATCTCGTATTTTTAATTATTTTTGTTTTTAGGCTTGCGGGTTAATATTAGGCCCTTTGCATTTGAGCCTCCTGGGGTTCCGTCAGATACTTCAAAGGCAGGTGACACCGTTCTTCGTTGCTGAGCTGTTTAATTTTTTTCCTTCATTAGGCTCATACTCGCTTTTCACTTCAGTGGGTGTTCTGGTTTCACTAAGATTTTTTTTTAAGTGGTTGTATAGAGCGGTTTTACGAAAGACCTTTTCACATCCGGTGAGCCGCGTTCCACCATTGATGAACATCGTCCGCAACTTTCCCCATTAGTTTGCAAGCAGACGATTAGTTATTGCATTCGTAGTGGTGTCAGTGAAACGCACAAGCGTGGCGAGTTTCTCCGTCGACGACAGAACTCGTTTATCATGGCCGGGGACGTACTTTGGCTGTATAAACCTATGCCTGCTTCAGTTGCGTTCTTTCAGATTCGTTCCGGTGCCACCTATCGCGGGGTAATTTTGGCCGCCGACGAGTCAACTTCTGAATTGCTGGCTCACCTTAGATCCCAACAAAAACCAATATGTAAAAAAAATTCAACAGTTGATGCTTCTTTATGTTTCCGGCTACGCTGGGTTAGCGCAGTCGAGCACGGCGCGAAATAACTCGAGCGAACTAGAAAGCACTGCTTCCGCGCATAAAAAGGACACAGGGCGAAGGTTCACCAACAGTGGCGTCTGGCGACAGTTCGAAGAGGAATACGTCACGTGAAAGCGGCCTGTAGGGGGGGGTAAACGCCCGCCGCACACCCAATGGCGGTCGGTCATCGCCCGCCACTGGCTGTGCTGCTGGCTTGGCGCTATACCGCCGCTGGAGGAGGAGGTGTGCTCATTGCCTGCTTCGGCATAATAAGGTGGAAGTGATGGAGGGGGGGGGGGGGCGTTCTTTGCTTCTCCGCTTTGTGGCAGAAACGCCACCGGTCTATGATACGAGCGGCGGCGCTATGCTACGCCCTAAAAAAGCCCGTGCGTCTATTTTCCCGCCTAACACTTGGAGAGCCAATCACCGCAGCGTACGGAGGCAGCTCAGTGAATGACGATGCCGAAATATATGTTTAGAACAAAAACGCATGAGTTGATGACATTACGCAATGCAAGCGTGACGTTTTGCATTGCTTAATTTCACAACTCAGACTGCGTTTTTTGGTCTAAACATATGTTTCGGCATCGTCATTCGCTGAGCTGCCTCCGTAAGTTGCGGTGATTGGCTCTCCGAGTGTTGTGCGGGAGAGTAGACGCACGGGCTTTTTTTAGAATGTACATTCCACTGCAGCCAATGCCACAAGCACGAGAGTTCGAGGTCGCTGCTTTGAAGCGTTCTTCCATGGAACAAGCAGTGGCTCTATACTTCGTTTCAGCTCCGGTCCGAGTGCGGACGATGTTATGAACCGAAGGGCCAGTCAAACAGCGCATAAAGCGCAACGTCATGCCGTGCTCTCTGCGCTTGATAGGACTAGCCGGCGGAGGAGCACGCACAGAGAGACGGCGAATACCGGCTGGTCCTATCAACTGCAGAAAGCACGCCATGACGTTGTGCCTCTTTCGCTGTTTGATTGGCCCTTCGGCTCATAACACCGGCTGCGCTCGGACCGAAGCTGAAACGAAGTATAGAAATACACTTCTCAAAGCTAGAAGCGCGGACTAGCTCGCGCTTGTAGCTTTGTCTGCAATCTCAGGTTAAAGGGACCATGAAACGATTCTGAAATCGAATTTCATCCACCGGACGCCGTAAAAGGTGTGAAAAGAAACACAAAAACACAAAAATAGGGAGCCAAAAAAATTCTTTGCTATAGAACTTCTAAAAGAAAACTGGACTCTTTTGCGCCTTCTTTCCTTCGAAAGCTCTCTGACATTTCACTGCTATGCGTCCGCGGAACTGCACCACGTCAGCCGAATCCACGTCACCTATTGGGTAAGCGCCTACCTCACCAGCACCGCGATCATAAACAATAAATAGCCGGCAAATGTTTCCTAAAAAGTTTTGTTAAATAATATTCAGATCCACATTTTGTAGCATAATTCAGAGATGTGTGGCGAAAATTGCCAAATTTGATAATGCTGAAAGCCAAGCGCCATCTATTGTGTGGTAAACGAAGCTGAGAGCCAGCTCCGGAGGAACTCCATGGGACGAATATGTTGCGAATAACCGACGAATTTCGCCCGGCGGCTTTTGCTCTGCGCGTGGAATCAGCAAAGTGCCTGCTACGTCGCGCGCTAAGCGAGCGTGCCGTCGGGCGGCGTTCGCCACATAATTCGTTCCATTGAGTTCAGCCTTTACGCACTTCTTACGATCAAATCAGCATGGCCGACAGCGTCGCTTGGTCGCGACGACCAACGAACGTTTATTTTTCTACGTGTTCTTCTCGCGCGTCCCGACTTGAAGCAGCAAGGAAAAAGTACTTGAAACAGACCACGACGAACAAGAACGCTGGATCCGCAAACACCCGAGAAAAGCTACGGCGGTCACGAATCCACCGACTCCGATCAAGCGAGCTGCGCAGAATATAGGCCTAGCAGGCACTCCGACTCGGCGCAGCGTTGCTTCGACGGTACTTGGCCAAGACAGTCTGCCCACGACCGGCTGGCGTGCTGAATGGAATATGCCCGCTCGACCCTTGTGGACCCTTCCCGTAATATAGTTTGATCGCTGACCTCAATTTTAGATTGACAGGTGAGGTCAATCTCTTCCCCTTGTCATCTCCTTGCTTTCCGAGGCAGTGTTGACGAACACTGTCGTCGAAAAGGAACTCTCGTCGATTCTATCTTCTTGTTTTGTGTGATATAGAGCTCGAATAAACGCCGTA
>JAZHYW010004374.1:0-33284 GCA_037355805.1 Ixodes ricinus
TCGCTCGTCGCCGGCATTCGTACTTGTCGCCGTTGCTCGTCTCGTTGATCGCTATATTGCTTACATGCCGTTCAGAAAGGCGCTCTAAGTGCTTAGCATTGCATTGGGACCAGCCTCGCATCCAGCCATAACCAATTTTTTTAAGTTGCTTATGAATAAGTTAACATTGTGCATTGTTTTTAAGCATGGCTCCTCATTCATCGACTCGATTTACATTTTTGGTAAATGAAAAACCGTGATTAAGCAAAATAGCCCTTTTGCGAAATCCCCCAAGCACCCCGGCCCGCGCGCGGGGAATTGTGGGAAAGATTGTCTCTCGCCTGGCCGCTGTGCCTTGAAATCGCATTGCCTTGTCGCTTCCCTAGCTCCTCTTAATCCTCTGTTTTTCGATTCCATTACCTATTTTTTATCTATTCCAGTGTATTTTTTATTGCTTCTAAGTGTTTCTAGTCCCTTCTGCGCGCGATATTTCTTGTATATTTATATAATATTTGTGTCTTTACTTTTGCCCTTTTCGACGGGAGTGCCGACGGACAACACGCCGCATCGCGCGTCGTTCCCCAGGTGAGTACTACCGTTGCTACCGATTCCTATCGCGCTGTTAGCTGTTCATTTTGGTTCATTGGACCCGCGTGCAGTCGAGAAAACGGTGGCCCGTCGGGCCACCGTTCTCGAAGCCAACGCGTTATCACTAGGGCGTGTTAACCCAGCCCTCCGCCTGCGTTCACGCCGCTTCGCGGCGACAGTATCGGCTGCTAATTACAAAACGTAACCAGTACACGCCGCTTCGCGGCGTCCGGTAACGGCAAGCCCCGCTGTCCCCGATCCGCAGCTCCGGAAAGGAGTCCCACTTAGTTCTGCGAAGTTTCGTCGACAACATCATCGTAAAAAAGAAATGTCGTAAACATCGCAATATGCCTCGACAAAACAAAATGTTCAGAAAAAATGAAGGAAAAAAAAGTTCGCCCACCGCGGATGGAACCCGCGTCCACTTGCATACAAAGCGGACGCCTTAACCCCTACACCAATGCCACCGCTAAAAACACGTTGTGACCAGTCGTTTTATACGAGGTTAGCGGAGTGCGTATAGCCATCTCGTCCGAAATACACCAGGTGCGTATAGCTTTATTCTGAATTTAAAAGTAGAACGAAAACCGGACGAGATTCGCTTACCGCTTCACGGAGACGAGCGCCTTCGGATCCTAAACCAAACGGGCGAACTGGGCGAACTTCGAAGTCTCCGGCGATCGGACGAGGCGACCCGGCTGCACTTCGCTGACAACGCCTGGTTGAACTTAGAGCACTCTATAGCTCCTTTGGAGCAGAGTAGCGCAATCTAGAACGCCGTCTCTCGGCGACTTGCGGCGAACGCCCGGAGGGTTCCAACTCCGGTCAGAAATGCATGGGGAACGTGAGAAAATCGTTGTTTCTTCAATGTTGTGGAGATGTACGGAACGACAATAGTTTTTGACATAGTAAAGGAACATTTTAGAATAATTTGCGCTGAGTTGTTTGCCAAGTAAGGATGTAATTTGTTTTTTCAAAAGTTGCACGAGTGGCATCATGCAGCAGACGACGCGGCGACGTCACAGCGTCCACGTGACCCACTCCGGCCAACCCAGAGAGCCCATCTCCGCTGCGTGCGAAAATCGTCTGCTTCAAACGCCATTGCCTTGGAAATTGCCTTCTCAAAATTTGCGCACGCATCCGATATTATTAAAACTTTGATAAAGTGTTAAGTGCTTTACCAACTTCACTACAGCCTAGATTTGAAAAGTGTGAAAACGCCGTTTATTTTTTAGTTAGCCGCGTTGCGCTGATCTCCATGTATTCTCCCATGGGGCGGGCCGCCTCTGGAACCCTGAGTACCACGTGACTCGCGTCGAGCTGCTCTGTCGGCCATGTTGTCGGCAAAAAACGCGGATCAAAGGATTGCGCTACTCTGCTCCGTAGGAGCTATATAGTGCTCTAGTTGAACTATGAGAGGCGCCGTCGAGGTTGAGAACCAGAGTCGCACTAGAAGCGGACCGCCAAACAGCTGTCCCGCCAAACGTAAAACGAGCCGACGACCCCCGCACGTCGCTATCTCCGCGGCGACGGGAAGTGGAAGCGTGGAAGCCGGGGAAGTTAGCAAAGCCGCAGCAGCGGACGCCACCGGACGGAAGCTTTACGTTTCGGTTTCGCTTTTCTCTTTCTCCGACGCCGGCTACGGTTGCGGGGTGGTGGGTTTGCGGCTGGTTCAGATGACGAGAGGAGCCACGAAAAGTCGCCGAGTTGGCCGAGTACGAGTCACGTCCCACAATACGAGCAACGGGCCGTTTGCCGCGGTCGACCGGTGATGCGGTATCCTCGGCTTGGTGTCACGATCGCATTGTTGCCGTGCACGTTGGCTTTGCTATGCGGTACGGCTGATGCGGCTGTCGAATACTTGTGGAGCACATTATTCGAGACAGTCGCCCCAAGACATCACCGTGAAGAGTTGACCGAGGAATTTGCGTGAGCTCAACGTCGGTCTATGTTCCGTTTCGACATGTATGGTATATGTAACGATACCGTTGGTATAACGATGGACGTTTTTCTTGGAAGATGGCGGTCGCCTCTCTGCATGCATGATTTTGTGATACCGGTCGTCCTGTGGTATAAGCGTTTTGTGGAAAGTTGGCGGTCGCCTACGTCATCGGACGCAAAATCATACCAGGCACACCGATTCATATCGGTAAGCAAACTGGCTGTCTGTGTAGAAAGAGGCGGAGCCATAGCGGTATCGGTATCTCCAGTTATGCAGAACGCCAAACCAAACTAAGCTGCATCCATAATAACAAGAAATTATGGTGGTGTCATACAAGAACTGTTGAAGCAGCAGGTATGTTTCTTGTACGTTTTTCCAATAGGGTACAGCAGCACAAACATAAAAAGAGGACTATGACTGTTACAGTCCACAACTTCACAAAACCGAGAAACATCTCCATTCATTCGAAACCACTTTCAGAAGCCATCCAAGCACTCGAGACAGCCTTTAATTATTTCGCAACGCTGTCATCGGCAACAAATTAAGCTGCAATCTGTGCATTATGGCTCTAATCGATTCGATAAAGGTTCGACTTAATACTCTACACTGCACTAGTCCGGAAGCTCAAAACTCAGGGCTCTATGGAAGACCGCGTCAGTTCATCACAGCATTCCTGCAAGACTAAAAATATCAAGCTTGAGTCGGACTGCCACTCGGCCCAGCTAGTTACCAGGAAGGCATTGGCATTCCCGAGATCTCAGTTGTCTCACAAAAACATCGTTTCATTTCATTCCATTTAATATACCTTAAAGGCACCGAGGGCATTGCATAACGGGGATAATAAATAGCATATTCAGACACAAAGTAAGGTTTATAAAATTGTAGGAAACAACAAAACGAAACAGTCATATTTTACAAATACAACATGTTCCAACGTTGTAGAAGACTTTCTTTCACGTAAAGCAATCAGTGCTTAAGTCAATGGCGCCTCTGAAATTCAGGAAATCTATACCCCACTCATTCAGACCACGCCTCGGCGCACAGGGCACCTTGCTCCTGATCCACCACGACGTGTTAGCAAAAAAACACCGAAGTGCGTTCCAAGAGTCATAATGCCATATTCTTCAAGAGACCTTTCGACGTCTCTATTAGGCTTCGAAACAGAGCACTAGCAAATTGAATTTTGCTCTCCACTGTGCTAACACAAGCTATTGTTATTCCCAGAGTGGCCTCAGTCGTGAGAATTGCGACAGGCGTCCCATTTATGCTTCGAAACATACCACTGGCAGTGACAGTTCACTGTCCACAGTGCTGATAAACGTGATTTCAATTCTCAGCTAGAGACATTCTGTTTATGCTTCGAAACAGATCACTGGCAGTGAGAGCTCGCTGCACACAGTGGTGACACACGTTATTGTGACTCTCAGGGTGGCCTCGAGACCTCAATACCTGACGGAAGAAACTTTTCCAGGCCAAAGCAAAAACAAAACAAAACAAAAACAGAAGCGCAGCGACGCTCATTTTATGTCGGAATAGCATTGCCTCACGATTCGGCAAGCATCTTCGTTTGGACGGCACGGCCTTCAGTCCTGTAAATGGACACAGACATTCCGTTTATGCTTCGAAACAGATCACTGGCAGTGAGAACTCGCTGCCAGCAGTGCTGACACACGTTATTGCGATTCTAAAGGTGGCCTCCGTCGTGTGAATGGCAACCGACACCCCCAATAATGCATTAAAACAGATCACAGGCAGTGAGAGTTAGCTGCTGACAGTGCTGACACTTGTATTGTGATACTCAAGGTGGTCTGAAACATGTGATTGGCCACCAGATGTCCCGCTTATGCTTCGAAACAGATCACTCTCAGTGACAGTTCCCTGCCCACCATGCTGACACACGTTATTGTAATTCTCAGAGTGACCGCGGTCGTGTGAATAGCTGCAGATGTCAGTTTATTCTGCAAAACGGAGCTCTGGCACTGGGATTTTGCTCTCCAGTGTGCTAACACTCGTTATTGTTATTCATAGAGTGCGCTGTCGCGTGTTTGGCGACTATCGTTTTGTTTATGCTTTGAAACAGATTACTGGCACCCAGATTTTGCTATCCACTGTGCTTCCACACGTTACTGCGAATCTCAGAGTGGCCTTGCTCATGTGAACGGCACAGACGTCCCGTTTATGCAACGAAACAGATCACTGGCTGTGAGGACCTCGCTGCCCGCGCTGTGAACAGAGGTTATTCTTATTGTCAAAGTGGCTTTCGTCATGCGAATGGCCACAGCCGTCTTCTTTATACTTCTGAACAGAGCACTGGAACTGGGATTTCGCTCTCCACTGTGCTAACAAACATTATTTTTATTTTCACTAATGCTCTCAATCGTGTGAATGGCCACATACATCCGATTTATGCCTTGAAGCAGGCACTGGCAGCGACAGGTTGCGTCGTTTTTCTCGGACAAAGAAGAGCTCACTTACAATCAAAATCCGATTTGTTTCACAGCGAGACAATTTAGACAGCGGGAAGCCAATAGGCATTCTCTACCGTAAATAAGCTTAAAACATTTGTTTTTGGCGAAGTTGATCTGTCATACTGGTGATTCATAGCACAGTAAAATATATGCACCAGCTCAGACATTACGGCTACAAAAATCAAAGTTTGTCTGGTGGCTGCCATATCGAAAAGTCATGAACAATAACGTAACAGAGCAGAAAGCCATGACAACATGACTCACAAAAAGGTTAGTTGTGGACAAGAATGAGTATCCGATTTTACAACAAATGGGCGTTCCTTAAAATAAGAGTTTTCTGTTTTGAGATGTTGCACGCTTTCTCCTTAATGTGGGCGTAACGCATCGTCAAGTTGATCAACACCAGACAGGTCACTCTCGAATATAGTGTCGTCTCAATCTAGCTGGGTGACGATGGGCTGGATGCTGAGCACCTGTAGCATCGCGATCGTCTGAATGTTTCTTCAATGTCAATAACATACCTCACAGCATTATTTCAGTTTTCAGTGGCGACCTTGCCAACTTCTTTGTTGAGGAGTGTCCTCACGTCCACGATCTTGACTGTCGTATTTCAGAACAGCAACACCATTCTTTATCCGAGCCCAAAGTAGTTCAATGGGATTGAACTCGCAGTGATAAGGCGGTAGCCTGACTACAATGCGGGCAGCCGCCTCGGCAGCACCGTCCACACGATGCATTAGGTGATGTGGCTTCACCAACGCCACAACGACGATGAGCTGTCCTTAAAGATTCTGAGGTCCCATGAACTTTATTTAGACGACAGCCCCTGTAGGATGTCGGCATTGCACAGGCTCGTCGTCGGCACTGCTTCCAACAACCGGGAATGGTAAGAAGTGTTGTCCATAATGGTAACACTTCCCATCGGCAGTTTGTCGAAGACACCGTCGCCCACTTCTCGAATCGGGCACAATTCATTACCTCATGGTAATCACAAGTTTTTGTCCACAGAACGCGCCCAGGCAGCCGCCGACGACGCCGTTGGCGAAGCCGTCCTCAATGCCAATGTGGGAAACATTGCGGTGTTTGCCCTTCTCCGATGGTTGCTTGAGGCCCGTCGAAAGACCAGACGCATGAAGGTGTGAAGCGACGAGGCCACGTGGTCGTGTCTGCCCACACCCTTGAGACAGTGTTCCCGGTCATCACCCACGTCTCGTCCAGGTAGAAGAGTTTCCAATCGTCTTGACGGTGATGTGAGGGTCTCATGCAGGTACCTCTGCTGCCAGTCGACTATGTCCTCTCGTTTAATCAGCCGCGACTTTCGGTCCCTCTTGTAATACTAGAATGCAATGTCG
Source organism: Ixodes ricinus (assembly GCA_037355805.1). NCBI lineage: Eukaryota > Metazoa > Arthropoda > Arachnida > Ixodida > Ixodidae > Ixodes > Ixodes ricinus. The sequence goes on from JAZHYW010004374.1 coordinate 6,330, forward strand.
CAGAGAAGGCGACCTTTGGTCAATCCTTCAACGAGGGAAGTTCAGTGCTCGTGAAGAATTCGGCCGTTACCTTTTTGCCCGTGGGGACGTCGTTCCGTCGATGGAAACGTTGGGCTCACAATCTCAGTGCGCACGTGAAATAAATCACCGTATTTGACTTTGCACCGCCTCTTGTCTTCACTTGCTGGGCACTTACGAGAGGGTGTTGAAAAGTGCAGAACAATTGATCCGCGTAAAAAATTCCGATCGTAAAAGCCCCGCGTTGATAGCCCCGTTTTTGAAAACCCCGCGTTCAATTACGAAGTTCCGCATTCCTCATGTGCCGAAAAGCCCCGTCCTCACAGACGCCGTCTTAAATTCCTATTCGTGCTTCAACCAGCAACCTAAGATCTTGACGGTCTACAAAGTTACCTTCAGTGATGCGTTCTGCTGTCATGAAGGAAGCTCAGACTCAAAATAATAGACTTTATCTAGATATATAAATACCAATATTTTAGAAATATTGAACCGGTGTTTGTTGTTGGAATAAGTATAGCGTCATGAGCTAGCGGTTAATAGTTTTGAAACAACCGACTTCGCTGTAACTGGAATCGCACTCGTGCTTGAGAACCGACGAAAGCTTTCATTTAATGCTTCATAAAAGTGACTAATCTTTTCTCTCTGTTGTCACTGTTAACGTCACAAGACGTGCATATGTATAGGGCACGTCTGAAGATCGGACAATTTTATTCAGTTATTTTTTGCTTGAGTCTAGTGTTGGCATGATAGTGTTCTACAAGCTCGCGTGCACAAGTTAAACAAGCTCGAGGGGATATGCGTCATGGGCTTCTGAAACTGGGGCTCTTGAGCTCGGGACGAAAATGGAGAGGTGTTTGAAACTAGCCATTTGACTAGGGGCTTTTGACATTGGGTGCTTTCGTGCAGCACCCGTCATAAGGCTGCGCCTCGATTGCTTTCGGTTTCATCCTAATTACAAACGCCAAACAGTTTGCTGACTTTGATGCAGCTCTTCTCCACAGTATGAGGCCGGGCTGCTCAGTCTTTGCTGCAGCCGGAGCGTGTCGCACCTGAAAATATGCGTTCATTATCGAGGTGCCGTGCAACACGGTTGAGGCCATCGCCACTCTCTTACGATCTCTGCAGAGTAGCGTTGGTGTTTACGTCGAGGGGCTACCACACTCTCTGACGAAGAAGTATCGGAGAAATCGCATTTACCGCTGTCTCCACGTTGGGAGTCCACAACAGCAATCAAAAAGCCACCTTCGGTTTTGTCAAAAACCGAAGCGCATGTATTTCCAAAACCCAAAACCTAGGATGTCATAGAGATACAACCTCGTTCTAGAAATCGGTGGAGTTTGTTTGCTTGGCCACTAAATCTTTCATTTTTACTTCAACATTCCGGTGCGATTAATGTAGAGGCATAAAATACATAATTTGCTCAAGTATGGTGGCGCAAGCAGCGCCGTTACAGAGGTTCGTATCCAATATCTATCGTAAGCGACTATACAAGTTGGACCGCGATAGCGCATTAGCACAGTGGCCACTTTCCGCCTCTACTATGTTCCTGTATTCCTTCTTGCCAAATCTGCCGAGCGCTGAGCTTCCAGCTGTACGGTGTAGATTACGCCTCCGTTGTGCGCCCCATATTGGGCGATGCCTTCCGACATCTGCCAGTATACACGTCTTGTGGTGCGGCGCGTTTTCCTAACACGTCCTCCGTGCTGTCTGCTGTATGGCGCAGTTTATTCTTAGGCGAAGTTGAGCTAATAATACGGCGTACTCTCGCCTAAGAGTCGCATTGAAAAATACAAGACAAGCCGACATAAGCAGCTGCCGAAGAGAAGTTGCAATCCAAGAGTTTTCAGTTGTCGCTGTATGAGTGTTTATGTTGGTTATGTGTCTGCGTCCTTGGAGTGATATACTTTCCGGGTGCGCTATTACGTCGACCATCATGACGACGAGTTGACCGGCCTGCCAACACAGAGAGACACGTGATTCGCCCAGCACCAGACAGTGCCAGAATGAATATTCATGAACGCTCTTGTGCGACGACCTTCGTCGCCAAAAAGGATCAAACGCGGTACCGTCACCTCAGGATTAATTTCCACTGTACCGAAAGCCAAATAGCGCTTTCACAAAACGCTGGCCACCGAGACTAAAAAATGAAGTGACGTTTGCATATATCTGTAGCTCGAAATTAAAGCGCACCTTACTAGGGATTATTTTGATTTTTGCGATACACCGTTACTGGAGGGTGCGCAGGAGGAGGCGGAGGCGAAGGGGACAGAAAAATAAGGATGTGTGAGGCTTCGACGAAGAAGGACGGGGGCTATGAACGACTGTCGCCTCCTCCTCCTTTCGACTCCTCCCCTCGGCGACCTGCTGTCTCTCCTCCTTCCACTCTTCCCACAATACTTGCAGCTAAATTTATCAGGGAAACTGTGGGAGGGGGAGGGTGTGAAGAATGGCGGGTGCGAATGGGGGAGGAAAGGGAGAAGGATGAAGAGAGGTATTATGTACCCTCCCATTTTGTCTCCTCCCCCTCCTTCTTCTCCCCTTCTCCCCCTCCTCTAACAGCTTTGCTGCTAAATTTGGCTGGAAAAATTCACGCCGCGTGATATCAACACGAATTTAGTTTCTCCAACTAAGTTTAGCGGGAAACTGAATTGGTGTTAAGGAGATGTATGACGCCATTTTACCATTTAGTTGGGCAGGAAATCTGAATGCGCAGTGTTACAACTTGTGGGGCGTCACCCCAGACGTACACACGAATTCAGTATCGTTGCTAAGTTTATCGATGACTTGAATTTGTTATAGGTCTGTGACGTCCCATATTGCAACGCGCGCGGTTACTCCGAAGGCAACGGCGACGCCGCGAGAGCAGAGACAAGAAGCTTAGAGCTGCGCACTAAGAACAAAAGCAGCAACACTGAACTACAAACTTCCGACGCATATATGTTGATCTCTCCCACAGACTTCTTAAAACGATTTGGATGGGTGCCGTGCTTTCACCGAAAAGATTGGGACTGATCAACGCGTCTATCAAAAACGCTATGACGCTACGTCTCGTACACCCTTTTTGAAATATTTGAAGGCTACGTCAGGTGCTTTATAACTCTTCGACTGGATGCTGCACCACACACCTCAAAAATATCTAGAGAGGGTACGTCAAGGATTTAATAAATCCTGGTGCGCCCCACCGCTTCATACACCGGTATTCGATAGGGTTCTTGCAGTACGCCAATTGCTGCTTTCTATCTTCTTGTATTTCCTCGATTTTGCACTCCCATTTCGTTTTCTTGTATCCAGCTTTGATTTGGCATTTCCCTTCTTTAGGAAAGGTTTTCCCGAAGTCTAGCGTTTTTCCAGTTGAGGCTTTGCTTCTTTTTCCTTGTTGCTTATGGTTTCGGGCGGAACACTCACCGCAGGGGGCACCTGTGAAAGCAGGTGTTTTAGGGAGGTGGCGTCTTCACGGACCCCGAGCCATGTGGGTTCGCCCCGCCCATGTCTGGCTGTGCGTGGCTTTCCCGTGTCCTGGGGAAAAGGTCATCCTGGTAGTGGAGGCGAGCCCGGGTAGGTTTGGGCCCTTCAGGTCCCCCGGGTGCGGCAATACGACGCTTCGGCCCCCGCTTCCCGTAGACGGGTGTGCTGGCCTGGCCCGACCAGGATATTCAGTCAGTCGACATTTCTTCTAATCTCCCCCTCTTTTCTTTCTCTTTCCTACTTGGCCATATTCTTCGTTTTCACCTTTTTTGGTGGCAAGGAGCTAACCTTAGGTGGCGACAGAACTCTGTGTTGATCCACACACTTGGTTATAGCTTCTTAGAAGCACTGGTAGAGTACCTTACTCAGTAGAAGCCAGACCTGTTATGAGATGTTACCTATCCCCTTGATGGACTCCGCGGTTGAGTGGTGCGCTACGGATGCTGAAGTTTCTGCCCTTTATATTGGATCTAAGCAAAAAACCTCCCTTGTTTGGACCCTGAAAAGGGTCCGGAACGAAGTATTTACCAAAGATCATCAGCTGCTGCAAAATTAGCTTCAGCCGCTTTCTGTAAAGCACTCAGAACAAAATGAAAAACCACTTTCCAAACTTTCACCCTTTCTTATTTCAAAGACTTTAGAAAACCTAATTGGTAAAAACTTTAAAGCAAAAAATCTAGCATTAGGCGACTTGCTCGTTGAGGTGAAAAATTTAGTGCAAAGCGTTGTTCTTTTAGACTTAAACAAGATCTCGGACTACAAGAGTATCTATCACCTCATCGCACTCTGAACAGCTGCCAGAGCGTCATCTCAGAGGATGGCATGCTGGAGTCTAGTGAAGAGGAGATCTTCGACGGCCTTTCCGGGCAGGGTGTGGTTGCCGTGCGACGCATATCCATACGCAGATAGAGACAGGAGAGGCCATCGAAGCACTTAGTTCTCACTTTTGCCTCCACTGTGCTGCTCGAGAGCATCGAGGCAGGCTATCTTCACTGCAAGGAGCGCCCCTACATACCAAACCCGAGACAACGTTTCAAATGCCAAGGATTTGGTCACAGCTCTCTTACCTGTCACAGAAAAACGGCATGTGCAAAGCATGGAGCTACAGACCATCCAGTTGACACGTGCGAGGGTTCACTTCTCAAGTGTGTCAACTGCTCTGGTGCTCACTCCACCTACTCTCGAGCCTGTCCAAAGTTTCTGGAGAAAAAGAAAATCGTAACGCAAAAGATCAAAGAAAACCTCACATATCCTGAGGCAAGAAAACGATTTTCCTTGCCTCCAAGAAGGCATCCAGGCCGAGGCGGCTGCCAGGGGGCAGCGCCGCTACTAAATTCATCGGTGGGTACTCAGTACAGTCTTCGAGGCTTGGAGTTCTCTCCCAGCCCCCAACCACCAGTGAGGCCTCTGTGGGTTCTCAGACCCCAGCGGCCCGCCCAAAGTCCACGTGCCAAGATGATTAGCCATCGTCCGGGACCTAAGCCCCGAGTGGTGCTTGAAGCCACTTCCTCTCAGAGCAGCGAGGGGTCCCTCCACTTCACAGCGGGAGGAGGAGGCCGTGGAGGCATCTGCCGCTCCGACAGAACCACCTCCACCCACCAAAGGAGGTACAAAACGTACCCCCGAAAAGGGCGACCAAAAGAAAGAACCTCCTCGTGTCACTGCCCCAACGAGTGTAACATAGCTTCTCTCCACTCACAGCTGTGAACCCCACATTTTTAACAATAATTTAAATAACCTATGATGAGTCATTTTAGTTTCATGCACTGGAACTGTCGGGGTCTCTTTCACATTATAAATAATGTTGAATTTTTACCTAATAGGCTACGTCCAATAGCTCTGGCATTACAGGAAACCTACTGTACGCCCACACATTCTCAAGTTTTACGAAACTATCACCTCTTTCTCGAAGACCGTCCATCTTCTCATTCATCCGGTTGTGTTGCCATTGTTGTACATGAGCTGGAGTGGCATGTTCCCAGGTGCCCCTTTGCCATGCCCCTTGAGGCTGTGGCAGCACGAGTTCTTACGGACTGTCTCATTACTTTTGTTTCACTGTACCTTCCACCACACAACCCCATACATATTCATGACCCTTCAAAAGCTTTTAACTCAACTTCCACAACCTTTTCTATTCTTAGGTGATTTTAATGCTGATCACACCATGTGGGGCAGTGCACGAATTGATTCCCGCGGAGGAGTCATTGAACGGTTTTTATTGTTTTCAAATGTATGTCCTTAAAATAACAAAACCCCAACCTTTCTTTAGTGCGGCGCACAACTCTTTCACTTGCATGGATTTATCTATTTTATCACCGTTATTTCTTCCTTGCTTTTCTTGGAAGGTTTTAGAGAATCCATTTGGCAGCGACCACTTTCCAGTTGATTTAGAGGTGTGGCCGATCTCCGCACACACCAAAAGCGTATGCCTAGGTGGAAACTTGACAAGGCGGACTGGGAACGTTTCAGCCAAGCTGCTACACTCGATGATTCACCATTGGCCACTCTGTCCCCTGATGAGGCTAACACGTACGTTACTGAACAGATAGTCAATGCCGCTGTACTTTATCCCACGTACCTTCCATAATTCGCCAAAAACAGTGCAAGCTATGGTGCAACAAGGACTGTTCAACCACTGTTACAAGACAAAATAGAACCTGGGATGTCTTCCGTAGGTACCCCAACGTGGAAAACGAAATCGAATTGAAGAGACGAAAAGCGCAAGCCCGCTGGACACGAAAGCAGGCAAAAGAGACATCCTGGATGAAATATCTCTCTTCTATAAGTAGTTTTGCTACGCCTAAGGAGGTTTGGGATTGTGTACACAAGATCAAAGGTGACTGCCGGGCTTTTACCATCCCAGTATTTAATCTGCCTCTGAGGTGTGGCAAAGATGTTGCTAATATTCTTGCACAGCATTTTCATAGTGTATTCTGCTCTGATAATTATAGTGCTGAATTTAAACAGTTTACATCTCGCGCAGAGTTTCTCATATCTACGGGAGGAGAGGGGGGTCTAACCCACAGCCATATAATGTGCCCCTTGCAATGTGCGAGCTAGAACAAGCTCATGATGTCCAGGGCGAACAGCGCACCCGCTAAAAAGTCACTCGAGTCAACCCACACACAAAGAAAGAGACACTTACGCAGCGCTGACTGACCTCTCAGGTATATTTACACTTTTTTCTCTTCTTCTATTTATATCATAGGCTAGGGCCAGAGAGAATAATTGGTATTTTTTCTTTCAATATGAAGTTAAATTTAAAGCTATCTAAATTGAAATTAATATAAGTCTAGGCAGTCTAATTCTTTTTGCGATAAGGCTAAAGACGGAGTACTAACACATCTGTCGTTATGTTTTGCGATATCCTCTGCCTCGATAATTTCTCTTGTGAGCTGGTTGTGGTGATTCCCAAGCACGGCGCACTTACTCAACAACACTGAGCACCCACAATGTCGACAGTGAATGCCTAGATGTCCGGAGTTTTTGTTGGTGAATGTGTTCTTTTGCTCACGAAGGCGATCGTTAAGACACCTTCCGGTCTGAAATATGTAGAGTTTTTCACAAGAGTGGTGAAAGGGATACACCACCTTCTGTGTACAAAGGACAAAGGTGTTCTTATGCTCCTTTTCGCAGCCGACAGCTGTAATTGGTGGGGTATTTATATTTTTGCGCAAGTTGCGAAGTTTGTTTGGAGCTGCGAAGATGACTTCCAAGTTTGCTCGGTTAGCTATTTTCTTCAGTCCGTGAGAAAAATTATGAATATATGACACATTGATGGGTTTCTTTGTTTTGTTTTTTGCTTTTGTTGAGTGCAAACGTCTTGCCTGCTTTCGTTGATGAGCTTTTCGGCCACTGATGTTAATAACGAGATCGGGTATCCGGCGCGCTTTAGTCGCGAGACTTGCCCGTCAAAGCTGATTCGAATGAAATGCGAAGGAGTTTGTGATTGAGGATTTGAGGCATGACCGCACGATGCTCCTTTTAACAGGTTTTGAATTGGCCGTGTTGAAAGTCAATAGCGTTTTTTTTTCCTCTGGGCTCATGGGACAGGCTTAAATGGTGAGGTAACATGAAGAGTCGAAGGTCCAGGTCGAAGGGGATAATGTGGCCGGTTTTTATGCATGTTGCGCCTTCGCGATGCGAAGAGACATACAAGGCAACAGGCTGAAGGAACATGATGAGAAGACCGGCCGAGCTCTTATTGGCTAATTGAAAACAAGAGTGGGTAGACCTCAAGGCTTCGAGAATTGATGTATACCAACTATCCTTCCATTCGAAGCCAATAAAAACTCGGCGTACATCTGACGTAACCGCAACCCCTGCACGAGAAGCAAACGACTTGCTCTCCGTATTGTTACTATTAACTGTTGGTCATAGCTGTGTGCGCCAGTGCTGAGTGCGTGCTGACGGCGAGCTTCCACATTTATTTTGGAACGTTCAGTCTACTCTTTCCAGATTGCGCGTCTTCGAAGCTTATTATTCTCAGCCCTTTTAGATAAGGCGATTTAAACAGCGCACTTTAATCAGGCGTCCAGTGAATATTCCTATATTACGCTTTACTAAAGGCAAAGTGCAGCTGATTCTCCTAGATTACAGGGCCAATCAAGAAGTGCTGAAAACAAAAAGTGATGCCATTCGTACACATTTTGGTAGGGGTGTTTTTGCCTTTAGTCCAATCAAGCCTAGAGCGTGCGCTCCAACTTTGGGCTTTTAATGTATGACTGCGAATAAAAGCTATAGAGCCGAGGAAGCGCTAAATACAAATTCAAAATTATGTTTCGCTCTGATGATTATTTCTGAAAAAAATATTACGAAAATTTGGAATATACTATTCCCAAGAAACACACACTTGTTGTACCACCATCGGCACACCAATGGCAAACATTGGCTCCAATATTGTCTTGACATTGTTTTTCTCGAATGCGCAACTCGATCCAATGTGGCACCATTCACTAATTTCAATGTTGGACTACGATTCAACAAATATTTAAACCAACACTGAACCATTATTCATACCATGGTTGAACCGCGATTTCGCCGACATTTAAGCCAATATTCGGCCTCAATTTATACAATACCGAAGTCGTCGTTGGAAAAGTGTAGGTTGTAGTTGTTACATCCGATTTTGGCATTACATATAAGTTATCGGCTCATCCAAAATTGGCTCTCAATCATATACTATGGATATTTCAATTTCGGCATTTATTTTCACCACGGGCTGTACTATTTTCGGCAGCCATTCCCTTAGCGAAACCAGCCTTCTTCGAGCATACTTTTTCATCTTTTAAGATACTAATTTGAAAATAGACTAATAAAAGTATGCTGAGAGAATGCTACCTAGAAGTGGGCTTATAGTAAACGCGTCCTTCCGAAGTATGCTTGAAGTGGGCACTATAATAACATTCTTTAAGCATGCTAGTCAACCTTGAAAGAGGTTTCCAGAGCGCTTCAAGTGTCTTTTTAGTAGTATTGGGTATGGCGCTTTCAGTTTGCAAAAAGTATGCTAGTGACGAGCGCTGAAAGGTCTTTGGAAGTATGCTTTAATTATCGTACTAGTATTATATTATATGTCTCTTTTAGCTTACGAAAAACATGCTAAGGAAGTACTCTGGGAGGATGTTTCGAGTTTACGCTGAGCGTGCTAAAAGTAGCTAAGGGCTAAGCCTAGCCACATTCGCCGCGCTCGCTGCCGCACGAAACACAAGCAACATTGGGCGGACCACCGGCCTCCGGTCCGATGGCAGCAGCTGGGCGCTCGGCGGCTCGACCGGCTCGACAGCCAACGGATAATTAGTTCAATTTGTAACCCATTTGACCATTTTCTCCTCGGCATGTGGTGTGAGCGTGACCGACTACGATCGCGTCTTATCGTGCCAACATTCGTAATAGGTATGATCGGCTGAACCACTGGTGGGCATGCATCGACGACCACTCTCCGGCGGAGCGTGGTCTTCGTACCTACAACGTTGCGATTTGCATCGGTGTCCGTGGACGGCCGCTCGCCGTCATCGGTGCAGTCGCATAATGAGGGCTCCTTTTTCAATGCAAATAAGCCCCGTCCACCCTGCGTGTGAGTCTCGTCTGCGTGTGCCGGCGATGACGCAACATGTGAATTTGTACTGCGTGTAGACCGATTTCGATGTTAAAATGCGAGACCTCTCGTCTGCGTTTACCGGTGAAGACGGAATGTGTGGATCTGTGCGCCACGAGACCGACTACCATGTTAAAATCTCAACAAGTTGTTAAACCGAGACTTTATGAAAATTTTCACTATCATCCCTGTTTCGAGTGAGTTCACCAATTCTCGCAAAAAGCCTCCGACGCAACAGAATATTTACAATTCCTTTCTTTGACAACAAAAGCGAGCTGGTCTAATAACACAGTGCAATTATTTGTTCGACCTGTTCCTTGTTCTTCTTTGACTCGCGAATGTGCTGCGTCTTTATTTTTCTTTAGTTTACAATGCTGGAAAGTCCGGTTTTAAAACGCGAATTGAGGCCTACCACGCCTACTCATTAAGGTCTTCAAAGCAATTTGGATGACCTCTACGTGTTCATTTTGAACGGTGGCTCACTTCTAGGCAGTCATCTTCGTGTTGTGGTAGCCTAACTATTCAGTTCTTATGGGCAGATAATCTAACATGCAAAAGGCGTTTTGTTGCATTTGGGTTCCCAGTTCGCCCAGTTAATGTGTTACTTGTCCTATTACCATGTGCTGAACGTCAGAGTTGGTGCACAGGCTTTGACAGTCCAGGGACATGCAGGTGTTTCCGATCGTATGTTCAGCACGCACAATTTTATGTAAGTGCGCTTGCCCCGTTCAATACATATGCCTTGCACCTACGTCACTTGGCCAGACACAATGGGGGAAAGGGCTCGCGAGAGCGTAGCCTCCACTGTGTTAACCTTGCCACCAGAAACGGGGGCCTTGGGGAACACAATGGGGGAAGGGCGTGTGAAAGCGTAGCTTCCACTGCGTTAACAAGGCGCTTTTCACCACCAGAAAAGAGTGTGGACTGATGTCACGTGCAAGTCATGCATGGTTCTGGCATATTTTCTGGTGGTTTGCTGACCTGTCATAAGTGGCCTTCCATCATTACAAAATAGAGATTAGAGAAGGTTGTCATATTAGTTATATTCTTCCTGTTCTATTTTGATTTGTGGCTATGACATTTCAATAAATGCTATTCCTTGGAATGAAGAGCGTGCTGGTAGGGGTAAAAAATAATTAAGGGAAGGACATAAAAGACGAGGACGGACACGACGTTTCCCAACTGGCAGCGAACGTTCGCTGCCAGTTGGGAAACGTTGTGTCCGTCCTCGTCTTTTATGTCCTTCCCTTATTTATATTTTGCTATTCCTAGATTGCCTTCCGACGGAGCTCTAATCTGGCGTTCAAGTGTCGTCCGATGGCGTTCCAACCAAACATTTAGGCGTCGTCCATCCACGCACATTGCTCCAACCGTACCAATTGCACATTCAGCTTATTCCACCACCCTCCGACAGCACTCCAACAGCACATTGAGGGCCCGTCGGACGCGAACCAGTCGGCAGTCGTGTACTTGGAGGTATGCTGCCTGATGTGGCAGTGACAATTCAGTTTGTTAGCGAAATGTTTTAGAGAACGAGTGCTTCGATGTGCTGGCACTAAGAGCTTTTAGGAATACTCTTTCGTAACTCGCAGAACTTTGTTCGAAGGCACATAGCGTGGCATGCTCCATCAATACGTGACAGCACTGCAGAAATAGCATAACGACGAGAAAGAATGTGGGGCCTCGGACTCCTCGTTTCGTATCCATACTATCTTCAACTGCACATTCAAACGTCATCTGACCTACGTTCACTCAATGCTGCAGGCACAGTATTGCAACTTTGAAACTAATTTTGTGGAATGAATGGTTGCTCCAGAAAAACACATTTTATTCTCTTAAAGCAAGGGGCACTCTGTCTGGTATGCTCAGTAAAACAATGAAGGCTTGGATGTCAGAACAATGTTTAACATTTTGTTTTGTACTATTGCCTATAAAATGTATTTCTAAAAGTAGGACGCTTGAATTGAAAAAGGAAATTGTAAGTATGTTTTAATAACAATGAAAACAACAGACAAAAAATAAGAATTAAGAATTGTTTATACATATTTTCAGAAACAACCAAAAGGCCTTGGTAATGGTGCACTGAGATCTGTAATGACTAATACATGGCTTTTCCATGGAACCTCCAGAACTGTGTGGGGGAGCTAATTGGCTGCACAGGTCTCTGACTGATTGCTGGGTGTTTTGGCCATCTATCAATATTGGTGAGTATGCACGTGAAAACCCAGCTATCAGTTAAAAAGAAACACAGCTTTGAAATGAGTCATTCTCGCAGCAGGGCCAGCCAGCGCGGCTACACGGCACAAAATGTGTCGCCCGTCGGTCGTGACTACACAGCCATAAAAATTGGTTGCATCTTTCTTGATGTTATTAGATAATGACCAAAACATGCGAGTCAACTGGTTAGCCACCTAAGTGGTTCCAGCCTCCTCCTGGTCTGGAGGTTGCATATGCTCAGTAACGTGATGGGCAGTTGAAACGATCGCTCCTAAGATAGCGCTCCTCTGCCAAATTTGGGTGCTTGCACGGTGGTGCTAAGGTAGGGGAGCACTGTGCAATGTGCATAAAGAGCCGGTAGAAAAGATCCATAATGATGAATGAGCAATCCACTTTGTAAAAATTGCGAGCATAAAACCACAGACAGGGTAAGTGCATTTTAGGCAAAGGGTTGAGAGCGATTGAGCATTAGCTTAGTCACACTCTATCTTATTTGGCAGGGGTATCACAAGAAAGGTGTTCTCTGTGCGTCCCATTATGACGCATTTCGATGTCAATTGCTGGGAAGTGCAAGCAAAGACAGCACCAGACCGTGCACCTTCACGCACAAACAGGATCTGTACATCCAGCTGGTTATCCCTAAAAGGAACCATAGGGACCAGCTTCAGCTTCTCTAATAGCACAAGGTGTTGCACATCACATCTGGTGCTTGACTGCTTAAACACTGCGAGTGCCTGCACAATGCCAAATGAGCCGTCACTGAGTTGTGCAACACAGTTTGCTCTTTTTGGCATTGTTTAGGACTCGGAATTCCATACAATGCCATTGCATTGAAAGCGGTGGTAATAAACCAGGTTTTCTGGTGGCGCACTCAAGGTCCTCTCAAGCGCCACCTCAAACTTCACATTCTGGGCGCCTGAGCTTTGCCTGCTATAGACGATAACATCGCCGGGAATCTGGGCACCTGTGCGTCCCATTGTCTTGCGGCCCATCATCTCTTCAAAAAACTGCAGCTTCTGGGTCCTTTAAGCTCGTCAACCAGGGGGCCAGCTGCTGCCATCGGAGAAAAGTCCTGGCAATCTGCTGGCCCACGTACTGTGTGCCAGAGAAGTAGCTGAGCAGGACTGCATTTCTCCCCTCAAAAGGGAAGCAAGAATTTGACCACAGGGGTCCCCACGAAACAACTGCATCTGCGAGATGAAGGAGCTGGTGCACATTATAGGATATTTGCTCGGTGCCATAGAGCTTCCCCATTAGCAGCACAAACTTCGACAGGAGAGCACGAGCTTCACAAATGTCTGAAGTGGACACTCGCTGCTACAGCAGCAGGTAAGTCCCATATGCCAACAGCATGAAGTGTTGGAAAAACTGTGGTGGAAGCACAGGCTTCAAGACTACATATCCATAAAACAAGAGCAACATCCTGAACTCGGAGGCCTTCCAGAAGGCCCGGTCCTCAAACCTTCTGGGAATGCGGGTGACCTCCGTGGGTGGCAGAATGCCCAAGAGAATGGAATTCATGGCTACCAACTTCGTTCCAATATACCATGGCTGGCTATGGTGCTCAGTGTCAAGCCACAGCTTTAGGAGCTGCCGCATGACACCAAGACACACACAGTGTTGGTAATTGGGAATGAACCCGTCAATTGGGTTAAATCGTGGCATTGTCATGACAGCAGAGGGACCCTTGACGCCATTAACTGCTGCTTCAGGGGTTCCCTCCTCTGCCTCAAGCATATGGGCATCCTTCGTGCGCTGTTGGGGTGGAGGGCTCAGGAAGGGGTAATGGAAACCCCCAGGGTGGTAGCACCACCCACAACCAAAGAATCCATTGAACTGTTTACAGTTCTTCACAGCTGACCTAGCAACAGCGTCGACAGGGCATACAAGAGCAAATACCATTGTGATCACTGTCTTCCCATCCCTGACACAAGGAAACCCAGTTGCTAGCTCTTGGAGCTCATTCGCAAATGGTGTGAGCAGTGTCGTCATGTTTGGCTTCCTGAACCCAAACCAAATGGCTGGCATCAGCATATTTGCCTTCCGCACGGTTGGGTCTAGCTGAATTATTTGACACTGAATTGGCCAAATGTCGTATGTTGACTTTTCAAACACCCTGATGCCATCCGTATTCCAGATAAGCGATAAGTCATTGCTTGAAAAGTCACTACAAAGCCTGATATGCTCTTGCCCATCAGATGTGTCTGATACGAAATCTCCTGTTGGAGGTGTCTCTGCTCTCCACTTAAGGTCTGGCTGGTTCAGGATCCGCTGCAGCTGTTCTTTAATTGGCAGCACCAAAAAGAATGGGCAGGACTCCGGATCGAGTTCAGCTCCACAATTCTCACATTGTGAGACCTCGCCACAAGGCCCTAGGTATCCTTTGCAGGCTGAACAATAGAAGTGCTTCTCTGCCTCGGCTGCTTCGGCATGCAATGTCTTAAGCAACATGTACTTCGACTGTGGTACTTTGCCAGGGGCAATGATGTTCAACATCCTTAGAAGGTCAGCTGTGGCTTTATCACCATCTTTGTGACGTAGGGTATATGCCATTACAAGGGCAGCTAACTCGGCTGCATCATCTGGCTCTTCCTCGCTACCTCCGGATGATTATTGATGTGATACCTGTAAAAGATGTAGGAATATAACCTCACTGTGAATATCACTGAGTACATGTGATGTGCATTGTTTTGGGGTTTTAGACTGTGCAAGTTGCAGCGTAGATTGGATTTTATTTTTCATCCGGTAATCCGAGAAGAACCAATTTTTTCCATTACTTCGGGGTCTAAGCAATTTTGGCTTATAAGCACAAGGCAAAAGTTATTTTGAAATATGTCAACGTCGTAGGGATTTTGTATGCTCGAGTCCTTCGAATTGCCCAAGTTATCCACTGTGGTCACTCGCTGAACTACATCCAGGCCTCAAAATTCGCATGCTCACCTGCATGTCTCCGAAGGCCCTGCCTTCGTTGTCGTCCGACAGGGAGAGAGCACCTGGCTGATGCGTCTGAGGATAGTCCGCAGCGAACGGTTGCTGATGTGAACCCTGCAAGAAACCGGTACATTAATGCACCCCAAAACATTACAATGAGGTTTGACTTATCAAGACACCTCGTGTCGTAGGGGCTTTATAAGCGTATGTTCAGTGCTAAAGTCATAAGGGCTTTATAACCTCTCTGAATTGCCCAAGTTATCCACTCTGTTCACTCGCTGAAGTATAGCCAGGCCTCGAAAATGTCGCAAACTCACGTGCGTGTCCCAAAAGGTTGTGCTTCCATTGTCGGCCGACACCGGCAGTGCACCTGGTTGATGCGTTTGAGGAAGGTCCGCAGCAAGCGGTTGCTGGTGTGAACCCTGCAAGGATATAGTAGTATGCTACACCTCCAAACATTGCAATTCAGTGTCACTAAAGTGTATGTCCACTCCCGTCAAGGTCATAGGTTCTTTATAAACTTTCTGGAACGGCCCAAGTTATCCACTCTGTTCACTCGCTGAAGTATACACGAACTCATCTCTGTTACGTCACGGCGCGGTGGTGGCACGTCGGGCGCACTTCCAGTCTGGGGCTGTGGGCGGAAGGCCCCATGTGAGACGTGTATTCCTGCGTTGTTTTGAAAGAAACCAGAAAAAAACCTGCCTTCTCGTCAAAACGCCGGGACTGGGGCTGTACCAAAAGGGTCGAGAAAGGTTTGAAGGTCAGTTTTCACGTGCTCGGTTCGTCCGAGAACGTGGATATGTGCCGGGAAAAGGAAAACCGGACGCCTTCGAACCACGATTGCTTGGGCGGGATGCACTTTGGGTTGAATTCACGGATACTTGTGGTCATCAGATTTATTTGTTTTGTTCCAACATGAGCACCGGAAAACCCTCACGTTGTACGGACCACCTGCGGACTACGTTCAGTGCGTCTTCAAGTTCAAATGGCCGCCTTATCGTTCGAACTGTCGTCTGCTCTTTCAAACGTTTCTGCTTGTCGTCTGCTCTTTTAGACGACACTGGCCCGTAGACCAAACGTGGGCCCGGTACTTGCGATAAGAAGTAAGTACAGGCCTCAAAAGACTTAAGTTTGAAGGTTGGTAAGCAGGCTGGATGTAAACAGTAGATACAAGGATATGTTGATCATTGTTACCAGTGGCCATCACCGACTTGTTATGCCTGATTCACTTGGTCCGATTCTGCTTGAGATTTTCAGTATCGACGTCGACCATCTCAGCTACGGTTCAAGCTTTTGCAGCCCGAGCGACTTCGCGACCGAAAATTGCGAGCGAAATCTCATCATGCGAATCAGGCTTTAGCGTACATTCTGCGGCGTCCACGCGGAATGAATCGCCGCATGTCACATTATGCACGCAAAGTTTTGCGGTGTATTGAGCCTCCGTAATTTCGCTGAGGCCGCTCAAGTAGTCAGATATTGCCAGGAAGACGTAAAATCAACAATTCGAACGCAAAAAGGGCAGGGGGACTCACACCGACGCTGATAACATCGCATTTCAATGGTTTGTTTATGGGCTACGGCGAGCTTCTTGCCCACACCCCCATCGCGCATGCGCGGCGCAGGTGGCGTCCGCTAGGGGCGCTCCGCGGTTTGTTTGTAAACATGAGTTGGTGTATAGCCAGGCCTCGAAAGTGTCGCAAGCTCACCTGCGCGTCCCCAAAGGTGGCGCTTCCGTTGTCGTCTGACGCGGGCAGTGCACCTGGTTGATCCGTTTGAGGAAGGTCCGCAGCAAGCGGTTGCTGGTGTGAACCCTGCAAGGATGTAGTAGTATGCTACACCTCCGAACATTACAACTTAATAGTGCCACTTTACGGAATTCACTCTGGCCAGCTTATGATCACTATCATCATCACTGAAATGGCATATGTGCTATACTAATGGCGCCCTTCTGTTCACTGATGAAGAAAATGTTGAAGATGCTCCTACGCAGATGACTTCGAGACCTACACATTCTAGACGTTGAGCGCGACGTGAAGCGGGAATCGGATGCAGGAGCTGCGCAAGCGTTCATTTCTAACTCGGGCCCAGTCAATTTGTTAATAGCTACACACTCGGCTTCAAAGTGCCCTTGACGTATAGTAGCTACAAGGCATCTATGTTGGTTGGCGCTTTCGTTACTGACTGGTTGCATCTTTTTCGCCAACGAAACTGAAAGAGATTGAAACAGAACTGTACAGTAAAGCGCATGTTCTCGTTTACCGTTGACTTGCGAAAGTGACGGTACTCCCATAAAATACTGCAGACCACAGATTTATGGCCAGCCATTAGTACGGTAAAATATAAGCTGCCATTTGAGTCACCAGATGGCACTGAATTCCGGAAAGGGTCTATTAGTGTCACTAAAGTGTATGTCCACTCCTGTCAAGGTCATAGGTTCTTTGTAAACTTTCTGGAATGGCCCAAGTTATCCACTCTGTTCACTCGCTGAAGTATAGCCAGGCCTCGAAAGTGTCGCAAGCTCACCTGCGCGTCCCCGAAGGTTGTGCTTCTATTGTCGTCCGACGCGGGCAGTGCACCTGGTTGATACGTTTGAGGAAGGACCGCGGCAAGCGGTTGCTGGTGTGAACCCTGCAAGGATATAGTAGTATGCTACACCTCCGAACATTACAACTTAGTGTCACTAACAGTGTAGGTCCACTCCTGTCAAGGTCATAGGTTCTTTATAAACTTTCTGGAATGGCCCAAGTTATCCACTCTGTTCACTCACTGCAGTATAGCCAGTCCTCCAAAGTGTCACAAGCTCACCTGCGCGTCCCCAAAGGTGGTGCTTCCGTTGTCGTCTGACGCGGGCAGTGCACCTGGTTGATCCGTTTGAGGAAGGTCCGCAGCAAGCGGTTGCTGGTGTGAACCCTGCAAGGATATAGTAGTATGCTACACCTCCGAACATTACAACTTAATTAGTGTCACTAAAGTGTATGTCCACTCCTGTCAAGGTCATAGGTTCTTTATAAACTTTCTGGAATGGCCCAAGTTATCCACTCTGTTCACTCGCTGAAGTATAGCCAGGCCTCGAAAGTGTCGCAAGCTCACCTGCGCGTCCCCAAAGGTTGTGCTTCCATTGTCGTCCGACACGGGCAGTGCACCTGGTTGATACGTTTGAGGAAGGTCCGCAGCAAGCGGTTGCTGGTGTGAACCCTGCAAGGATATAGTAGTATGCTACACCTCCGAACATTACAATTTAGTGTCACTAAAGTGTATGTCCACTCCTGTTAAGGTCATAGGTTCTTTATAAACTTTCTGGAATGGCCCAAGTTATCCACTCTGTTCACTCGCTGAAGTATAGCCAGGCCTCAAAAGTGTCGCAAGCTCACCTGCGCGTCCCCAAAGGTTATGCTTCCGTTGTCGTCTGACACGGGGAGTGCACCTGGTTGACACTTTTGAGGAAGGTCCGCAGCAAGCGGTTGCTGGTGTGAACCCTGCAAGGATATAGTAGCATGCTACACCTCCGAACATTACGATTAATTGTGACTAAAGCGTATCCACTGCGAAAGTTTTAGGGGCGCTTTATCAACTCTCTAGAATTGCCCAAGTTATCCACTCTTCACTCGCTGAAGTATAGCCAGGCCTCAAAAGTGTCGCAGGTTCGCCTGTGCGCTCCAAAGGTTGTCATTCCATTGTCATACGACATGGCGAGTGCGCCTGGCTGAGCCGTCTGAGGATGGTACGCAACGCAGTGAAAGGTTGCTGGAGTGAACCCTGCAAGGATTTGGTAGTATGCTACTCCTCCGAACACTACAATTAAGTGTGACTAAAGTGTGTGTTCCAATCCTGTTAATTTCGTAGGCTGTTATAAACTCTTGAATTTCGCAAACTTCCCGTTAAATGGTTGCAAAAAAAAAGGCGCTTACAAGGTTTTGGGGGGACGTGCCGTCATCGTTGTTGGTCACCAGGCTACTCACCTGTTAAAGCATTAAAGTGTTACATGAGCTCATCATAAATATACATTGTAATATCATAATTGATTATCCTAATGCAGAATGTTCGCATGCACACATACCAGTTCCCATTAGCACACTAATCATTTACATGCGTGTATGGAATGCAACTCTTGGATTATTGTTAAGACAGAGGACTAATATGTATCACTTTTTTAAATTTCTACTGTGCCCTAAAACACCTGTTTGTGTGCTTGTTGAATGCAATATAATTACTTTTCTTAGAGCGCAGCTCTTAGGCGCCCATTCCCGGCTTGAGCGGCGTCGCTGTCGGCGTAACCGTGCAGTGCATTATGGGAAAAGTCCCACAATGCAACGCGTGGGGAGGGGGAGGATGGGGACGGGAGGAGGAGTACAGCGAGGAGGATGGAGGAGGAGGGGCAGGATGAGAAGAGAAGAGGGGAGGAGGAGTGGCAGGAAGGATGAGGAGGAGGGGTATACCCTCCCCTCAGTGCCCTTCCCTCCTCCTAGCTCCTCAAGAGCTACGCTCTAATTCGGCATTACAGGGTGTTGTAAAGGCTCGTTCACACACTTAAGTCCCAGTTGCAAATTCCCATTAAGGAATTCCAATTGGAATTTTCTTATTGGTACCAATTGGGTTTTTGGACAACCCATTGGTCACAGCCAATGGGAACCAATGGGAACCATTCGGAATCCATTCAGGTTCCAACTGGAAAAATAATTCCAATTGGTGAGACCCATTGGCCAGTGTGCTTCCAGTTGGAACAAAACCAATTGGTTCTAGTTAAAACCAATTGGAATTCCAATTGGATTTAATGGGAATTTTTAGCTGGGTTGTAACCGAGTACGACCGAGAGAGACGATACCGGTTTTTAAGCCTCTATCGCGACGTCTTAGGACCGGATACTCGGTTGTAAATGTGTGAACGGCGCTTAAACGTCTTTCTTTTTTCTTTTTCTTTTATTCGTAAAATACGAAATTTTTTACCTGTGGTGCTTGCCATTTTTTTCTTCTGGCCGTCCTCGGTGGTAGCGGCACATCTTCTTCGAGATAGCGCTTGTATTTGGAAGGCATCAGCCGAATCCGTCGCTCGAAAGCGCGCGCGTTCGTTGAAAAGGTTTGTTCGTTAAGCGCGTGTTCACGACAAATGCAAATCGCAACAGTCGCGGTTGCCTCCGAGATTCATTCGCGTTGCGGATTACGATCGCCGAGAATTTCTAGGACTAAATGCACGTTTGGCACACGACAAGATTGCAAGCGCTCCAATTAAGTGATATAAAAGCACGCTAAACACGGGTTTCTAATCGTATCCATGTCCGAATGGTTGTTTGCGGATGCAAGACGGTGCACTGAACCCTTTTATGTGACCACGTTCTATGGCCCCTGTATTGGTATATCTATTGGTATACCTTTATTGGTATCTTTATTGGTAGTCCCTTTTGTCTCTCCAAGTCAGTCAGCTGCTCACAGGCGACGAAGCAGCTAACGGACCCACGGGCCACGTGTAGTTTCGGTTTCGAAGTAACTTCCATAATCCATATCCAAATCCAGAATCCTAAATGAAGATCCCGGATGTAAGAATTTTTCGCGCTTTGTCGGCTTTGTTCTGTTGTGGCGGTTGCGCGCGTACGCGCGTACGTTGAACAATAACGTTGCGTTGAACTACAGTCGGTGAACCAGTCGAATCAGGTCGCGTACGTTGAACTACAGTCGTTGAACCAGTCGAACCGAGCCGCGTACGTTGAACTACAGTCGTTGAACCAGTCGAACCGAGTCGCGTACGTTGAACTACAGTCGTTGAACCAGTCGAACCGAGTCGCGTACGTTGAACTACAGTCGTTGAACCAGTCGAACCGAGTCGCGTACGTTGAACTACAGTCGTTGAACCAGTCGAACCGAGTCGCGTACGTTGAACTACAGTCGTTGAACCAGTCGAACCGAGTCGCCATGGACACGCTGGCGTTGTACAGCTTCGACGACGGTTCGTTGGCGGTGGCGTCCGTCAGTCTTATCCAGGGGTACAACCCTTGTGAACACAACGCGAGAGTATGGCCACGGTACAAGGATCCGTCGCAAAAAAAACTGGGTAAAGGTTATCTGGTCCGACGAAAAAGCCGGCAAGGCAACAGGGACCACGACTGTGTACGCCGCCCAGGTCGTCCGTTTTGGAGGTATGATTTCTCTCTTTCAGTTCGATGTGCGCCGTTCATGAGTATCATACCAATACGTCGCGCTATTAAATTACATCGTTATTCATTGATAGGTATAGGCGCTTCTACGGAATTGTGCATCGCTGCCATAACCGACCTTCATTTCTTGCATTCTACGTGTTTCATTCGCTTCACTTCCTCACTGAGATCATTGGGAAGACTCTTTTGAGACGCCACAGTGTCCTCCCGGACGCTGATATTTTTATAAACGCGTCTTTGCCCGATTCATTGGCTCGACATCATGGTATGGCGGCCTAATCTTGTCAAGAAAAGATGTCGGCATGGAGGCCCCAATTTGGCGCGCTCTAAGAGCGGGTCGGTTACGGCAGCGCCCGCACAGTCCGTTGTTTCGGCTTAAGCGCAAGCACGCACGTGCGGCACGGGAACTCACGTATGCATGTGCTTGCCCGCATGGAGAGGAACTTAAGGATTATGTGTGAGCCCCCTCATCTGTATGCTGACGAGACAACGATGGCGCATGGCGGCAAGTGTCTATGTGAACTGGTCCAGGCTTCTTGATTCCGAACGTATACCTCAGATCTCTAGCTGATCCCATATATTTTGTAGGGGAGCGTGCTTGCACTGCGAAAAGGCAGTGCCAATTTGCACCAGAAACGATGAAAGTGGAAATTTGGAAAATATTAGATTTGTAAAATCCAATTCTGAAGATTTATGCCCTGTTGCAGTGTGCTTGTCTATGCTGACCTTGCCTCTACGCTCTGTGTGCGTGGCATCTGAGACAAACAGGAGTTAATACACTGATTTACAGAGTAAACAAAAACAAACTAGACGGTGTCTTTCTGATGCCATACCAACTTCCGGTTGAGTTAAATTGTGCGGGCATTATACAGTTGCGGACATAGCTATAGGAGCCTGCAGCCTTGGACTATGCACGTGCTACTGAATGTTGGGCGGCGGCAAGATCAGACAGCTGGATGCTAATGGCTGCTAATCTTGAAACCATCCAGAATGACATGCTTCTGCAGTCTGAGCCCGAATGCTCCTGTAGCTGTGTTGGCTTTGCCCACGGTTCTGTTTCATAGGTAAAGGATAGAAAATTATAAATTGGGGTAGTGATGGTGAAATTATCAGCTATTGTTTGTAGCTGCCGCCAGCCTGTCTGCAATTGTATGGCACTTTCATTTTGGTATGTTTCACTTTATTGCTCGTCAGTGTCCCGCCCGGAGCTTGATGAGGTGCTGCGCAGGATGCTCGACCAGCGTAACTCTGAACACGGTATGAAGAATGAGGCAAGCACCTTTATTAATTGAACTTTAAATGTATGTTAGAATTTTGTAGAAGTATACTAATTTTTCATTATTTTTAAAATCATTAGTCACAGAAAAAAGTCACAAAAAGGAAGGAGACGATGGAGGACCGAGTTCTCAAGAAAATTCGACAGGAGTTGAAGGACCAGAGAGCAGGGCTCGGGTATTTGGATATGGTCAGTATCACACTTTTGCTCTATAAATCTGTGCTAACCTCTGCCGTTGTCTGTAATAACAGCATGCACCTCCAGCTGAGAACGGTGCTGACCAGCCAGCTGAAGAAAGAGCCAGGGTGGCTGAAGAAAAGGCCGAACGGGTCCTGGCAAGGGCGGAGGAGGCAGAGGCAAGGGTGGCGGAGGCAGAGGCAAGGGCGCAGGAGGCAGAGGCAAGGGCGGTGGAGGCAGAGGCAAGGGCGGTGGAGGCAGAGGCAAGGGCGGTGGAGACCGAAGCAAGGGCGCAGGAGGCCGAGGCAAGGGCGCAGGAGGCCGAGGCAAGGGCGCAGGAGGCCGAGGCAAGGGCAGATGAAGCACAAGCACGAGCGGAGCAAGGGAGGGCACGGCTGGCCGTTGCTGTGGAAGAGCTTCTTCCCGCTTTAGAACGTATGATCTTTTCTGAAAATCCTTATTTGATGGTATTCCAAACACTGGCAGGTCTGGGAGCTCCTAGATTATGTTGGTCCTGTT
This sequence comes from Ixodes ricinus, assembly GCA_037355805.1. Lineage (NCBI taxonomy): Eukaryota > Metazoa > Arthropoda > Arachnida > Ixodida > Ixodidae > Ixodes > Ixodes ricinus. Next base: position 29,175 of record JAZHYW010004374.1, read on the forward strand.
ATGCTAAACTAGAGTGGAATATTCATATTTGAGCTAATCACGAGATGGGCTGGGTGCATGACCTGTTTATACTACTTTGATTGGATAGAAACTGAAAAGTTCCTAGAGGATATAACCTTTTATGGCTCTTACACATTATCGGAAATCGTGTTTTCATTCAGAGTTGATTCGCCCTTCAAAATCGTGCAGGCACGGCATAAACAACTGAAACAGTCCCCCGTGGTTTCAGCAACTTTATATATGCCTCATAGTACCAACCACTGATCTCTTCTAACACTTTTCTGGATCGTGGATCTCCGCTTCCTGCCCGTTCTGCGAGTGTGGCCACCGCAAGGCTACGATTGGCATCGTCATTCAGTGTAGAAAGTCACCGGGGGAAGCGTTGTTGAAGCTGGGGATATATCCGCTGTACAGCACATTTTGTGCTCAATCTCTGTCGTTTATTGAAGAAGTTCCTTGGAAGTACTTGGAAATGCTAGCCGCTGTCCTCGAGGATCTGGAGAAAATTACAAAAAGCACAGCATCGCAGAGAAATAGCAGCACAGCTGGCCGAAAACATAATTCAACGGATTGGCAGTACGCTGAGCCAGCCAAAAGGGGTTGGCTGCTCTGGGCTGAGTGGCTGAGGCAGCTGAGTGTGGTAAGCGATCGCTGCTGTGCGTTTCGGGGGATCACGGCATAGAACGGTGGTGTCCCCGAGAGTATGTGTCTGCCGTCGGTGGCGTGGCTCTTGGCGGCCACTTGCGGCATCGTTCGAATTGTGGCCGTAGTGCCCATCACAGGAGGTGCAAGCCGCTGCTGCCAAACCATTATGCCGCCGGCGACTGATGCGAGAACCAGAAATCATGCCATCAATTACCGCCATGTACGCTTATCGACAGGAGTATACAGGGCTGCCGTTTGCAGTTGGCCGCGTCATTTAAGGCGGGCCGTGGCCATGGGGCTCGTCATCGAGGACGTGTGAACCATTGACGCCACGAACTCCAGCCAGCCACTTGCTGACAAGCATTTATCACTGACACCCGCAAGTCTCATGCCTAGACGCCTCGAAATGTGCGACGACCGGTAGACCAGTGTCGACTACCGCCCTGTGCCCTGCGAAACGGCACGGCGCAGGACGACAGCGGACGCTGAGCTGATCTGCAGTGTCTCGGCAGAGGAGCTTGCGAGTGCCAGTGAACATATGCGCAATTCGTGACTCACCCTGTCCATTGTTTCGTGGCAGCCGTGGTTCGTGCCGCCGCATGTGACCAACATCACGGCGGCCCTGAACGACACCAAAAATGGCCGCCACGAGGCACGCTGTTCACGGGAGCCACGTATCCTCAGGGACACCGACCACTCTCACCGTGGTGCCCCGAAACGCGCCAAAGAGACCACGCCACCAATGCCTGCAGGCTACTCTCACTGAGACACCGATGGAAGTTAATGGCTGGCGTCTGCAGTTGGCGGCATTATTCAAGGCACCCGTGGTGCCCGTCACTGAGGAGGCGCGATCACATTACTGCTACGAACCACGGCAAGCGTAAATATGTACCCGCTGGCAGCGCTGTAAGCTCCGTGCCGAGACCCCTTAGAACGCACAGCAACCGCTAGATCAGCGTCTATTGCCGAGCGGAGCGGCTGGAAGCAGACGGCGGTAGACGCTGAGTTGATTTGCAAAGGAGCCTGCGGGTGTCGAATATATTAGCTGGGTCTTGGTTGTATGATTCAAGGCTCTTGGGTCGGTTGTTGGTGACACAGTTCGTGGTTCACGCACTGGCCGTTTTTCGTGTCAGCTATGGTGCCCGTGGGTCGCACCGCCAGTGACAAGCACCACAGCCACCTTGAGCGATGTTACCACGGTTCACGCTGCCGATGGTAACCGTGTACTCTCAGTGACTCCCCTCCCCCCGCCTCCTTCGCTCTGCACCGTGATCCCCTGAAACGAGCAAAGTGATATCGCTTACCGCGCTCAGCCAAGACCAGCTGGCTCAGCGTACTGCTGCTCTGTAGAATTTTACTTTCGGCGATCTCTGCTGCTATTATCCTGCGGTACTGTACTTTTATAATTTTGTTACAGACTATTGAAGTCAGCGACAAGCATTTTCACAAGAGTTTTAAAACTTACTTGATAAATATCAACGATCACCCACAAAATGTGCCCTAGAGCAGGTATATCTTTCAGCTTCAACAATGTTTCTTGCAGTGGACTGCTGCACTGAGTAAGATGTGTGGCCACATCTGTGGAGCCGGGTGGCGTAATTAAAAAAATTGTCATAGAGGTCACTGGTGCCAACTGACACAGATTGACACTATCATGTCAGGATCAGCAGCTGAGAAGGCTCTCACCAAAGACAACGGTCAGGCTACAACAGTGCAATTGAGCAGGTCCCCCTCTGCAATCGATTGCCTGTAGTTGTTTACCTGCCACTGAGAGCAGTCTTTATCTGAAAATGTCCATTGAGCCAGAGACCTGTTACTATCAGGTGATTCTCATCTTGCAAAGTGAGGGGCCACATTTTTGGTAATCCAATGGACTCTTCTCACTGACAGATGTACCACGGCTTGTCGCGGAACTAGAGGGTCGGGGTGCGGTGGCACCTCAAGGGGCAGCTGGAGGCGTGGAAAACATGGTATGTACACATTCTTATTTTTACAACACTTTATTGAGGAGATATCACTCTCTCATCTTGTTTTGCTTATAAGAAGACCATGCCATTATTTTTGGACTGGTTCAGTACTTGAACTAATATTGAGCTCGAACAACATAGTAACACAAAGAAAAAAATATTTTTCTGAAATTCGCATTATTACTGTGGATACAAGCAAATCAAAATAATGATAGGTGGGATGGGAGCGAACAAACTGGCCAATTGGATGCACTAGGCTCATGGCCGCCTCCAAAGCTGCATACACGGTCCGTTCGAGACAAGCCGTTGGCAGTTTATTTCGCTTTAGATGTATCAGAGAAATCGAAGTTCGAACTCTGGATTATCGAGAGGGTGTGGCGCAGAGCATCAGAGGGCCACTGTTGATGCTTGCAAAGATTTAATTCATCTCGGCAAGATGATGATGTTGATGTGTCTTCCGCGTTTGAGTCAAAATAAACTTCTGGAGAAATTAGGTGTACACCCGTCAGCAATAGGAAGGTGAGCATCCGATTGTAAATCGCCCCGCGAGTCTTACCGACCGCTTCGCCGAGACTAAGCGCATAGATAGAACGCTGTTCTCAGCTGTGCTGCCACTTCCCACAGAAAGCGTGAGGATGGGGGACAAGCTTTTCAGACGTTAGTGGGGCCTACTGTGGTAACTCGGTGAAGTATTTTTTGTGATATGTGCTAAACTGCTATAAATAATAAATTTGCCACTTTAAAAAATATGCAGGACTGTTTCATTTGTGTTGTGCAATGTGACAGCAATCAAGGAATCTTATATTTATGGATATAAGCCACATATAGAAAGGGCATCATTATCTTGCTATTGTGTGCTGTGTAACACTGCCCAGTGCATACCAAAGTAACTTATTAGAAAGTATTTCGAGTGAAAAATGGAAAGCATTTTTCGTCGGTGACATGGACACAAAAATCAATGTCCAAATTGAAGCCCATTTTTATGCTTTCCGCATGGAGTCGCAGCAGAGCTGAGATCACAGTGTTCGATCCAAGTACCTAAAGGGACCATGAAACGATTCTGAAATCGAATTTCATCCACCAATCGCCGTAAAAAGTGTGAAAAAAACAGGGAGCCAAAAAAAAGTTTTTGCTATTGAACTTTTAAAGAAAACTGGACTCTTTTGCGCCTTCTTTCCTTCGAAACTCTCTGCCTTTTCACTGCGATGCATCTGCGGAATCGCTGCACGTCAGCCGAATCCACGTCGCCTATTGGGTAAGAGCTTACCTCACCAGCACCGCGATCGTAAACAATAAATAGCCGGCAAACGTTTCCAAAACGTTTTGTTAAATAACATTCAGACCCACATTTTGTAGCATAATTAGAGATGTGACGAAATTTGCCAAATTTGATAATGCTGAGAGCCAAGCGCCATCGATCGTGTGGTAAACGAAGCAACTACTGCGCGTGCGCAATAGGGTGGTAGGTCCGACAGTGTCGCTCAGTTACTTGGCCGCG
>JAZHYW010004377.1:0-12189 GCA_037355805.1 Ixodes ricinus
TGGGGGATATTCGCGACTCCAGCGACCTTATAGGAGGCGCCACGACCAAACAAACATGGCGGCTGAGTCCAGGTCGCGTCGACTCGGCCGAGCCGCCTGAACGGGTGGCGCATTCAATTTAACAGATTTTCTTTTGTTTAATGCCCAATTTTATAGGTTTTGGAACTGCGACGGCTAAGTGTAGCCGGTGCACATACATTTCCAGAGCGTAGTTTTGTTTTCCCGGTGTGTTTTGTTCATGTCAAACTTTCGTTTCGGAGATTTTGTTCAAGACCGAAACTATGGGCTCCGGGGAGACGGTAATAGACTCTAATCAGTTTTGGTTATCTAAGAAAAGCGGCGATGACTACAGAATTGTACCAAGGAGAGTAATTTTCAGCTAACTCGCATGCCTCGACCATGCGCGAAATCGAGCTTTTGTGCGTATCCGCGTGTAAGGAACAGCTCTAGTCGTCTGCTCGGTCAGCAACACAGGCTGCAGGAAAATAACGAAAATTAAGCAAGCGCTTCTTGAGCCAAGGAGCATGTTAATCCGCTGGCTTCCCACACACTTAAAATTTTAACACCGTTATTGGTGTAAATAGCTTGCCCTTATTCGTGTAACAAAACACCCTAGGAAAGGGGTGTAATTCTTAGCACCCCCTAAAAAGGGGTGTAATTTTCTGACACCCTAAAAAGGGGTGTGATTTGTAACACCCTAAAAAGGGGTGTTACTTTCTAACACCCTTGTTCTAGCAAGGGTGTGATTTTCTAACGCCCATAAAAGGGGTGTAATGGCTGCCCGACCTCCACAAAACGTACGGCAAAATGACCACAACTGAGCCCAAATATACCTGAACCACTCTTTATTCTTTCAATCAGGGAACCATTCTCTAGTTCTTCAGCATCTTGTTCACAACTTTGATTGCGACTGCACGTAAGGGAGTGAAGCTGAGCTTTAGGCAGATCCTCTCTAAGAGGCATGCGGTGTTGTATATCTTCTTCCCGTAAGCGATTCCGAAGAGCCAGTAGGCTGTCATTATGGCAGCTAATCCTTCGGCATTTGCCACCTTCTATCCACGTACAAGCTCATGGTCTCTGCGCCCTCCACGTCGCACAAAGAGTACACTACACATGGTGTCACAGGAATGGTTCCATCCAGCGGCGTAGACTTTCCATTTTCCCGGGGGGGGGGGGCAGGCTGAGAGTTCCCGGGGGGGGGGGGCTGCGCGTTATGTTTTCGCCAGAACTGGAGATTGAAGCTAACGCAAGCACGCTGGGATTCCATTTCCCACGTATTTTGTCAATAAAGGCAACGTGGGCGTTATTTTGTTTACATCCTACTACTAGAAGCTCGTTACATGGCACGTAAACAGCGTCTCGAAAATAATAATAATAATAATAATGGTTTATTTTCCAGTGCCCACAAACAACTTAGCGTTCTATTGTGTGGTGCACAAACATGGGTGAAGTATTATACATTTAAGACAAAATACAAATTATCAAAAACAAACTAACAACAAACACAAGCAAAAAAAAAAAAGATCAAGACCCGGGCCCGGAGGGGGCTCTGCCCCCTGGATCTCACCAGGGGGGCACGAGCCCCGTTGCCCCCCCATAGTCTACGCCTATGGTTCCATCCTGCATATATAGAAGCAGAATTGATTCAGTCACAAAACAAAAGGCTGCAAAATGACACATAAGGAATTAGTATTCAAAAATTCGTGGCACACTTAATTACCATTAAGGGTTGAAAATGTGTTAACATGAGGTCTTACACATACTAGTCATTAAGCGGGCATAGGAGGTGGATGAGAGGAGGGGGTGGGGGGTTACAGGGTGCGCAAGCCTGCGCCGACAACGCCGCCGCCTTTTCGTCGAAATGGGGCTTCTAATGCTAACGCAAAAATAAGCATGATTTTATTATTTTACTGCTTGGCATACCCCTGAGCCGCATAAGAATATTATGAGCATATCTCCTGGTCCTGTTTAAGAGCTACGTAGTCTAAGCAGAAGGCACAAACAAATGTCTTGTTTTAAGACCAAGGCACATGAAAAACCTTGCAAAATAAAGGGGAGCAGAGAACCTGTTTCGAGCATCACTGACATTTAAGCAGCACCTGTTACAAGTAGCTGATGAATGCTATATGTGAAAGACAACTTTACTAAAACTGCTACATGCCTGCTCGGTTGTAACGGTATATTCGAAGCTTGGTGGTGTGCAATGCAAAAGTTAATAGCATGGCCTAGATTTGAGCGAAGATTTGTTTTCTAGCATTGTGGTAATAATAGCAGCAACACATAACAGGTATGGTTCAGTTCCTCAACATTTTTTGTATGTTGAGGAACTGAACTGTTTTGTATATTATTTTTGTTTTTGTCTTAGATTTCGTCACTCTAAGGTAGTGAGGAATTTGTGCCACACAAATAAAGTCGAACCAATCCTACTCAATTTAACTCCATATTTTCTTATTATAGTAAGTCTACACTTACATCCTCATTGACAAACATCCACTCGAAGGCGGTTGGTTCCTTCACAGCGGTAGAGAGGACCTGCAGGGCAACCACTGCCTCTGCAGGTCTGAAAAAAATAAAGACGTGACTTGACATTAGAGATGTGGAATGGAGCCTCCCATTCTATTCGGGCGAATAGAGGTTTGCTGCAATTCCACTCCTTTTAACTCATTAGAGTGGAAAGGCCTAGCCCAGGGGTGGCCAAGCTGCGGCTCGCGAGCCGCATGCGGCTCTTCGCGTGTTAAAGTGCGGCTCGCGGCTCCTCTCCTCCCTTACCCCCCCCCTTCCACTCCCCCGCCTCCCTCCTTTCGGTCACACAAGCACTTCCCCAAAAAGATAAATGGAACGCGTTTTAAATCGAAAGACAGGTTGCGGTTTGGTAGTGCTGTGCTACTGCTACCTCACGGACAGTTGGACTGTTTTTTACTCTGATAGATAAAAAGTAGTTCGAGTTTCGTTTATTTCATTGTATAAAAATTGTGCCCCCCCCCCCCCCCCCCGCGGCTCTTGGAAGTTTTGTGGTTGTGTTTGCGGCTCTTAGGTCGGGTCAGCCTGGCCACCCCTGGCCTAGCCCATTCCCACTCCTGGAGTGGCTGGGCGGTCCCATTTCGTTCCTTTATTTCCGACACGTGAAATTTTGCTCCTAGCAATTGTACTTAAAAGCCGACAAAAAGTGCCATACAAGCTAGTGTTATAAAGACACAAAAACAGTAGAACCCTTAGCGAAAACCAGCCTTCTTCGAGCACACTTTTTGATATTTTAAGATACTAATTTGAAAATAGACTAATAAAAGTATGCTGAGAAAATGCTACCCAGAAGTCGGCTTACACTAAAAGCGTCCTTCCGAAGTATGCTTGAAGTGGGCACTATAATAACATTCTTTAGGCATGCTAATAATCCTGAAAGGAGGTTTCCAGAGCGCTTCAAGTGTCCTTTTAGTAGTATTGGGTATAGCGTTTTCAGTTTGCGAAACGTATGCTAGTGACGAGCGCTAAAAGGTTTTTGGGAAGCATGTTTTAATTATTGTATTAGTATTATATTATATGTCTCTTTTAGCTTACGAAAAACATGCTAAGGAAGTACTCTGGGAGGATGTTTCGAGTGTATGCTGAGCGTGCTAAAAGTAGCTAAGGGCTAAGCCTAGCCACATTCGCCGCGCTCGCTGCCGCACGAAACACAAGCAACATGGGCGGACCTCCGGCCTCCGGTCCGGTGGCAGCAGCTGGGCGCTCGGCGGCTCGACCGGCTGGACAGCCAATGGATGATTAGTTCAATTTGTAACCCATTTGACGATGTTCTCGTCGGCATGTGGTGTGAGCGTGACGGACTACGATCGCGTCTTATTGTGCCAACATTCGTAATAGGTATGATCGGCTGAACCACTGGTGGGCATGCATTGACGACCAGTCTCCGGCGGAGCGTGTTCTTCGTACCTACGACGTTGCGATTTGCATCGGTGTCCGTGGACGGCCGCTCGCCGTCATCGGTGCAGTCGCATAATGAAGGCTTCTTTTTCAATGCAAACAAGCCCCGTCCACCCTGCGTGCGAGTCTCGTCTGCGTGTGCCGGCGATAACGCAACATGTGAATTTGTACTGCGTGTAGACCGATTTCGATGTTAAAATGCGAGACCTCTTGTTTGCGTTTACCGGTGAAGACGGAATGTGTGAATCTGTGCGCCACGAGACCGACTACCATGTTAAAATCTCAATAGGTTGTTAAACCGAGACTTCATGAAAATTTTCACTATCATCCCTGTTTCGAGTGAGTTCACTGATTCTCGCAAAAAGCTTCCGACGCAACAGAATATTTACAATTCCTTTCTTTGACAACAAAAGCGAGCTGGTCTGATAACACAGTGCAATTAATTGTTTGACCTGTTCCTTGTTCTTCTTTGACTCGCGAATGTGCTGCGTCTTTGTTTTTTTTTAGTTTACAATGTTGGAAAATCCGGTTTTGAAACGCTAATTGAGGCACCACGCCTACTCATTAAGGTCTTCAAAGCAGTTTGGATGACCTCTACGTGTCAATTTTGAATGGTGGCTCACTTCTAGGCAGTAATCTTCGTGTTGTGGTAGCCTAACTATTAGGTTCTTATGGGCAGATAATCTAGCATGCAAAAGGCGTTTTGTTGCATTTAAGTTCCCAGTTCGCCCAGTTAATATGATACTTGTCCTATTACCATGTGCTGAACGTCAGAGTTGGTCACAGGCTTTGACAGTCCAGGGACATGCAGGTGTTTCCGATCGTATGTTCAGCACGCACAATTTTCCCAAGCAGCACAAAACGTCGTGGAAACGTCGAGAAAAGGTCCCTGACGTCCGTGACGTCCCGCGTGACTTCGATCACGTTTTTCGACGTTGAGGTGTCGTCCTTATATAATGTTCCATTAGAGTCTAATCAGGGACGTTGTGACGACGTTGTATTTCAACTCAAACGTCGTTAACGTTCCCACGACGTCCATGCACGACGTTCAGGCAACGTCCAACGCTCACGTTTCTTTGACGTTGAAGTGAAGTCCATAAATGACATTTCATTATCGTCCTGTCCGTGACGTGCTGGCGACGTCATGTTTCAACTTCTACGTCGTCACGACGTCAAGACAAGACGTTTTAGGAGCGTCGAACACTCACGTTTCTTCGACGTTAAAATAAAGTCCATAGTGACGTTACATTATTGTCCCGTCAGTGACGTTTCAGTGACGTCGCGTTCACACCTAGCTGTCGTAAACGTCATACAGGACGTACTGGCAACGTCGACCACTCACGTTTTGTTCAACGTTGAGGACATATTTAAATTACGTTCCATTTTTGTCCTGTCATTGACGCCCTGGTGATGTCATGTCACAACTTTGTTTTGTGTTTTTTAGCTTTTCCAGCTCCATCTCCAGCCGTAAATCACGTTTCATACGCGTTCACTGTTAAAAGCTTAATTACAGCTGTGGTCAAGGTGACACTGCTCAAGAGCCGCAAGCAAAACTTAATTTTTGAGAGCTTCAGGAATTTATTTATTTATTCATTAATTTATTTATTTCAAGATAATAATAATGCACATGGGATTACGCTAGGGAGGGCAAATACAAAACACAATGTACACTGAAGGAAAAAATATGAAGGCATGTTGGGAATATCATTCCTTTTACATGTGCTTGTTATAATTTTGGTTTGTTTAAAATATTGTTACGGTTCTAATGTGCGAAGTGGAGCGCATGGCGTCTAGATCGGATCGGATTGTGCCATTCTTGTTTTTCGCACGCGCGTTGTCGTCTTCCTTGGGTCCTGGATGCGCCACCGGCGCGCCACCACACTATTCCTTCTCCAGGTGATTTCAGGCATGCATCATTTCCAGGAAGCATCCATACTGCTCCGCGGCCACCTGGCATTGTTTTAAGGTTCGTCAATTTCTCTTCGTGTTTTGTTACCCATGCTCACTTGCGCACAACCACAAAATCCGCATCAACATCACAGTTCACCCGCAACACCAACAGCCAGTACATTAGCGCTTTCGGTAGCTCGGTACGCAGTCTTGTTACGTGACTGTCAAAACAGACTTTGCTTTCTTTGGCACTGATGACGTACCCAAACAAAAATCGGACGCCGACACACATGATATCGGAGCACAATTTCACTGCGCATTTGCGCATTTTGTACACTACTCCGAAAAATAAATGCCCGGCAATGACGAAATCCGGTAGATACAGTCAACAGTTTGTGTAGGTTGGCACTCATTATGCCAACCGTTGAATGCCCAAGATGACGGTCCAAAAAGCGTTCAAGTCCAGCCCGCACCTACGTGTCGGCAAAAAAAAAAAAGAAGAAATAGAACCGACGTTAACGCGGCGCGAGAGAGAGGGGGAAAGGCAGGCAAAAAAAAATGCTAGTGGCATCTCCATAGAGTCCCATGCGATGCGTCGGGAAACTCGGCAAGTAGAGGGCGAGAGAGAAAAGTGGGAAAAGATAGTGGCGACGAACAATCGACAAGCGTTAGTTCCGGGCACACCCGGTCCAGCTTTTTCCGAAAGTCAGTCACTATTATAGCACCGGCCGTCACGTCTACGGGGTCTACGAGGCAGGCTGCTTGTCGCCGTGATTTTTTTCGAGTCTGCATACACTGGAAGTGCTGCGATTCGCTCAAGTCGCCCCTATGAAGAAGTCGGTGATCGCCCAAAACGCCGTCGTGTTCAGTCACGGCTCGCGGACCTTTTTCAAGGCCATAACGCTTCACACGTTGAATCGTATTACTGTTCGGATCAAGCTGACTGTGAGGATATGAATGACGCCCCCCAGAAAAGAAGGGGCAGTGCAGATAATGGCGCGTCAAGTCCAGTTTTCGACCAAGGCTCTTCAGACGCTTCCGACGATCCCAGTCAAGAATGCCCAGCGGACGGGACCCCACTTCTGAATCCACTCCCGTGCACGCAGCGAGAGTACCAGCTATGTGCGATGGGGTGGGTAAAGCACGCGCGTCAGCGGATTAATCAGAAGCAGAACAAGGTAAGCGGTGGAACATTCCGCGCAGCGTGACATCGTCCCTTGTTCATTTCTCTACGTGCATTTGTTTGTTTTATATACTTCTGGCTGACACATCCAGGGACGTCTTTTGGCGGCGCTCCGTATTGTATCTCGTGCCTGAAAATGCTCAAATAAACAGTTCGTACCAAACCTGTGTTTTAGTTACTTCCTTCGTACTTGCATGAGAGCATCTTGCCTTCGCAATAATACTCAAAAAAGTATTTTTTTTAGTGGGGGGGGGGGGGGAGGACACAACGTCTTCCCCACAACGCCTAGAAAACATAATTTGGAATGGTGTCTCGACGTTCCATGAACGTCGTTGGTAGTCCGGATGTCGTGAACACACGTATCATAAACGTCGAGAAAGGACGCAACGGCCCACTGAGACGTGCATGTGACGTGTGACAAACGTCATTGGGAACGTTCTCTCGACCTTCTGTGCACCTTTTGTTGCGGACATTTAAAGGTTTCATCGACGTCGAAGGAAGGTAACGTCCGGACCTTCGACGTTGTACGACGTCACGTTACAGACGTCTTCGACGTTCTTTCGACGTTTTCTTCACGTTTATGTGGTGCTTGGGTTATGTAAGTGCGCTTGGCCCGTTCAATACATATGCCTTGCACCTACGTCACTTGGCCAGACACAATGGGGGAAAGGGCTCGTGAGAGCGTAGCCTTCACTGTGTTAACCTTGCCACCAGAAACGGGGGTCTTGGGGAACACAATGGGAGGAAGGGCGTGTGAGAGCGTAGCTTCCACTGCGTTAACAAGGCGCTTTTCACCACCAGAAAAGATTGTTTACTGATGTCACGTGCAAGTCATGTATGGTTCTGGAATATTTTCTGGTGGTTTGCTGACCTGTCATAAGTGGCCTTCCATCATTACAAAATAGAGATTAGCGAAGGATGTCATATTAGTTATATTCTTCCTGTTCTATTTTGATTTGTGGCTATGACATTTCAATAAATGCTATTCCTTGGAATGAAGAGCGTGCTGGTAGGGGTAAAAAATAATTAAAGGAAGGACATAAAAGACGAGGACGGACACGACGTTTCCCAACTGGCAGCGAACGTTCGCTGCCAGTTGGGAAACGTTGTGTCCGTCCTCGTCTTTTATGTCCTTCCCTTATTTATATTTTGCTATTCCTAGATTGCCTTCCGACGGAGCTCTGATCTGGCGTTCAAGTGTCGTCCGATGGCGTTCCAACCAAACATTTAGGCGTCGTCCATCCACGCACAGTGCTCCAACCAAACCAATTGCACATTCAGCTTATTCCACCACCCTCCGACAGCACTCCAACAGCACATTGAGGTCCCGTCGGAAGCGAACCAACCAGTCGGCAGTCGTATACTTGGAGGTATGCTGCCTGATGTGGCAGTGGCAATTCAGTTTGTTAGCGAAATGTTTTAGTGAACGAGTGCTTCGATGTGCTGGCACTAAGAGCTTTTAGGGATACTCTTTCGTAACTCGCAGAACTTTGTTCGAAGGCACATAGCGTGGCATGATCCATGAATACGTGACAGCACTGCAGAAATAGCATAACAACGAGAATGAATGTGGGGCCTCGGACTCCTCGTTTCGCATCCATACTATCTTCAACTGCACATTCAAACGTCATCTGACCTACGTTCACTCAATGCTGCAGGAACACAGTATTGCAACTTTGAAACTAATTTTGGGGAATGAATGGTTGCTCCAGAAAAACACATTTTATCCTCTTAAAGCAAGGGGCACTCTGTCTGGTATGCTCAGTAAAACAATGAAGGCTTGGATGTCAGAACAATATTTAACATTTTGTTTTGTACTATTGCCTATAAAATGTATTTCTAAAAGTTGGACGCTTGGATTGAAAAAGGACATTGGAAGTATGTTTTAATAACAATGAAAACAACAGACAAAAAAATAAGAAAATAGAATTGTTTATACACATTTTCAGAAACAACCAAAAGGCCTTGGTGCTGGTGCAGTGGGATCTGTAATGACTAATACATGGCTTTTCCATGGAACCCCCAGAACTGTGTGGGGAGAGCTAATTGGCTGCGCAGGTCTCTGACTGATTGCTGGGTGTTTTGGCCATCTATCAATATTGGTGAGTATGCACGTGAAAACCCAGCTATCAGTTTAAAAAAGCACAGCTTTGAAATGCGTCATTCTCGCAGCAGGGCCAGCCAGCGCGGCTACATGGCACAAAATGTGTCGCCCATCGGTCGGGACCACACAGCCATAAAAATTGGTTGCATCGTTCTTGATCTTATTAGATAATGACCAAAACATGCGAGTCAACTGGTTAGCCACCTAAGCGGTTCCAGCCTCCTCCTGGTCTGGAGGTTGCATATGCTCAGTAACATGATGGGCAGTTGAAACAATAGCCCCTAAGATAGCGCTCCTCTGCCAAATTTGGGTGCTTGCATGGTGGTGCTAAGTTAGGGGAGCACTGTGCAATGTGCATAAGGAGCCGGTAGAAAAGATCCATAATGATGAATGAGCAATCCACTCAGTAAAAATTGCGAGTATAAAAGCACAAACAGGGTAAGTGCATTTTAGGCAAAGGGTTGAGAGCGAGAGAGCATTAGCTTAGTCACGCTCTATCTTATTTGGCAGGGGTATCACAAGAAAGGTGCTCTCTGTGCGTCCCATTATGACGCATTTGGATGTCAATTGCTGGGAAGTGCAAGCAAAGACAGCACCAGACCGTTCACCTTCACGCACAGACAGGATCTGTACATCCAGCTGGTTATCCCTAAAAGGAGCCATAGGGACCAGATTTAGCTTCTCTAATAGCACAAGGTGTTGCGCATCACATCTGGTGCTTGACTGCTTAAACACTGCGAGTGCCTGCACAATGCCAAATGAGCCGTCACTGAGTTGTGCAACACAGTTTGCTCTTTTTGGCATTGTGTAAGACTCGGAATTCCATACAATGCCATTGCATTGGAAGCGGTGGTAATAAGCCAGGTTTTCTGGTGGCGCACTCAAGGTCCTCTCAAGCGCCACCTCAAACCTCACATTCTGGGCGCCTGAGCTTTGCCTGCTATAGACGATAGCATCGCCGAGAATCTGAGCACCTGTGCGTCCCATTGTCTTGCGGCCCATCATCTCTTCAAAAAACTCTGCAGCTTCTGGGTCCTTTAAGCTCGTCAACCAGGGGGCCAGCTGTTGCCATCGGAGAAAAGTCCTGGCAATCTGCTGGTCCACGTACTGTGTGCCAGAGAAGTAGCTGAGTAGGACTGCATTTCTCCCCTCAAAAGGGAAGCAAGAATTTGACCACAGGGGTCCCCACGAAGCAACTGCATCTGCGAGATGAAGGAGCTGGTGCACATTATAGGACATGTGCCCGGTGCCATAGAGCTTCCCCATTAGCAGCACAAACTTCGACAGGAGAGCATGAGCTTCACAAATGTCTGAAGTGGACACTCGCTGCTTCAGCAGCAGGTACGTCCCATATGCCAACAGCATGAAGTGTTGGAAAAACTGTGGTGGAAGCACAGGCTTCAAGACTACATATCCATAAAACAAGAGCAACATCCTGAACTCGGAGGCCTTCCAGAAGGCCCGGTCCTCAAACCTTCTGGGAGTGCGGGTGACCTCCGTGGGTGGCAGAATGCCCAAGGGAATGGAATTCATGGCTACCAACTTCGTTGCAATATACCCAAGTATCACCAAAACATTATAATAATGTTATTTTTTTGTTTGGCCCAAACGTTTGAAAAATGTCCTTAATGTCATTTAATTTAATGTTTTCACAACGTTTATGTGTACGTTAGATTAATGTTTTTCCAGACGTTATTTTAACACACAAGAAACGTTCCTACAACATAAATTTAATGTTTGCAAAACATTAAACTAACATTGAAGGAAACATTACATTAACATTCGTGAAACACTTTTACAACCGGTATGTAACGTTTGTAAAACATTAAATTCACATCAAAGAAAATGGTACTGCTACACTAGCAGAATATCCACAAAATGTTAGAAAGAACTTTTCAGTTGACGAAGACAAGAATATTGTAAATCAGACAACCGCTACCCATGCAGTTACAGCCTCTGCTGTGAACGAGGCGAACATAATGGGTAGCAATTGCATCTGATTACAATACTTTTGTCTGCGTCAACTGAAAAGTTCTTTCTAACATTTTGTGGATACTCTGCTAGTGTAGCAGTACCACTTTCTTTGATGTGAATTTAATGTTTTATAAACTAGCGTACCAACAAAACCGTAGGTAGTCAAAGCTGGAAGAAAGGTGTTGGAAAGGAACCTCCTTGAAACCCAACGACAAGCAGTGTTTCGCTACAGACATGGCTTTTCCAAGGACTGAAAAAGCTAACACCTGCAGCAAAATATTGCGTCCTGGGTCTTCGAGGAGGTCCTTTTTCGCATACATAGCAATGTTTTCCAGAAGATGAACCACCGGAATCTAGTGCACTATATACATAACTGCAGAGAATTTACTGTATGCACCTTTTGAAGAAGCTTGATCGTAACATGTCCGTTAACTGAGGAAAAGAATGTTTGTGAAAGGCACAATACTGCACACTATTAACAACAATGCTAGAATGCAGGATCATTACCAAGCTCCTTTTCATCACAGCACATATTGAGACGAAATAACTCCAATTTACTACCCTTGCAAAGATGAAATAAGTCAGGTACATGTAGTAAAACAGATTTATTGTGGTTTCAAATTAAACCAAAAAAAGCATATACATACGAGCAAGGATGCTGCTTGACTCAGCTGTTAAAATGACTCACCAATAATTTAATACAAATCTATGTACTACAGCAACAAGCTTGAAACTGACTAGAAGTGGTGACTAGAACAGGTGATTAGGAATGAACAAACAAGAGGATATATTGTGACGGCTTGAAGCTGAGCCATACCTACTTGCCACAATACCTTTATTGGAAGAAGGCATGCCTTGCTTTAACTTTGGAGAAAATTTACATTATAGTTGTCCTTGCGCTGGCCATCTAGATGCCCCTCCATGCTTGTGCCTATAGTTTTCCACCAGTTGAAGACTTCTTCGGTATCTTCATAGTGCATGTAAGTGCAGCTTGAAATAAAGAGCAGAAGAGGATTCGAAATCAATACACAATAACAACAAATTGTATGTAACATACATGGTTAAAGTGAGCGAGCAACGTGCTTACTAACTAGCCCAGCTCCCCAGCTTTCTACTGTAC